>CAUYRT010080480.1:0-16058 GCA_963574885.1 Lepilemur ruficaudatus | reverse complement strand
TTTAGAAATCAACAAATATGCAGAAACTAAACAATACACTCTTTTTTTTTTTGGCATTTCTTTTTTTTGGTCTTTATTGAAGTGTAATTTACATATCATGTCTTTACTCCATTTTAAGTGTACAATTAAATGGTTATTAGTGAATGTACTAAGTTGTACAGCTGTTCACATAAATCAGTTTTAGAGGATTTCCCACCCCCGCCATCGAGACCCCTAATACCCTTCCCCCAAAAAACTTCAAGCATGCTCCTCCCCGTCACAGTGCTCACCACATCCCCTGGATGTGGGTCCATCCTCCACCCCCAAAATCCCCAGTGAACACTACCAGCATTTAAGCACCATAGTGTCCATAATATAATAACCGAATCAAAGAAAAATTACAAGGAACAACAGAAAATACTTGGGGTGAATTAAAACGACAACATGCCAAAGCTGTGGGATTCAGCCGTAATTACAGCTGTAATGGCCTATATTCAAAAAGAAGAATGATAAATCAATAACTAAGCTTAAGAAACTAGGAAAAGAACAGAAAAAAAACATAAAGAAAGCAGAAGAAAAAATTGTTAAAAACTAGAGTGGAAACAAATGAAATAGAGACTAAAAAAAAATTGAGAAAAATCAATGAAACCAAGAATTTCTTCTTTGCTCCTGTTGGGGCCAGAAGAAAAACTTCCCCTTAACCTTTGGAAGGTTCACTGAAAAATCAACTCACAAAAGGCAGATTAATTAGCAAAAGGCATATTCAACTTATTAATGAGTACATGGAGAGAATCACAGAGTGATTATTTCTCCCAGTGGAATGCAGAAGCTCATATACCATCTTGAGGTTACAGAAAGAATAGGAGCTCAGAGCATGACCAAAACCAGGTTATGGTGGTAAATCAGGTTATAGTGGCAAGATAGGTTATTGGAGAGAGAGAATGGAGACTTGGCTAACATCATGATGGTCTTTTTATGTAATGAAACCTCGTAGGTAGCAGCCCTTAGAGAGAATAAATGGGAAATCCTTCTTTCAGATTTTTAAGATATCAGATTCTTAGATATTCTTTCTAAATCTGGACAAAGGAAGGCCTGCCTGCATCTATGCAGATTCTTTACAGATACCAAGTTCCCCCACAAGACAGCTTTTCAGGATTTACTTCTGTTTGTTGGCTCTGTGACAGCCATCTCAAATTATGTGAAAGAAAAATATTTGGGGGTAAAATGTTTTGATTTTCTTCACTCCTAATAACAAAGCTTCAAAATACAAGAGTAAAACTTGAAACTACAAGGAAAAAACAGAAATTGACAATTATAGCTAAAGTAAGTAGAAGGAAGGAAGTAATAAAAATAGAATAAATCAAGGAAACAGCAAACTAACAAGCAGTAAAAAAAATTAACAAAATCAAAAGTTGATCCTTTGAAAAGATCAGCAAAATTGATGAACAATGAGCTACCAATAAAGAAAAAAGGGAGACAACACAATTTGACAAAATAATAAATGAAAGATTATCATTATATATCCTACAGACTTTAAAAGAATAAAAAGAGAATTTATGAACAGTAGTGTGTCAAACTATTCAACATCTTAGTTGAAATAAACAAACACTTTGGAAGAAGATGTAGAGATAGGCAATAAACACGTAAGAACTATCTCAACATCATTAGACATCAGAGAAATGCAAATGAAAGCATAAGGCACTACTAACCACACATAAGAATGACTAGAATAAAAGACAATGATAAAGCCAGGGGTTGGCAAAAATGTGGAACCAATGAAACTCTCTGCTGACGGGACATCTGGTAGTTTCTTAAAAATTACATCCACACCTAACATAAGATCCAGCCATTTTATTCCTAGATATTTAAACAATAGAAAACAAAATTTTCACAAATGGAAACTAATCCATCATGATGATTAGCACATAGTGGCTGTCACTCAGGGACAAAAGGAAGGACGGAATGAAAAGAGGCACAAGGAAATTTTCGAGGAAGGTTGGAAATGTCCTGCACTTAAATTGTGGTGGTTCTCAGGTATGTACATCTGTTAGGTAGATAGCAAGGGATTCCGTGTCTCCTAGGGACAAAAGTGGGTGCTGTTGCGGTTCACTCCCTCCAATTGGGCTTTTCGGAGAGGCTCATGGGAGATTTGCATGCATAATAAGACTAAGGTCACATAACTCCCAACTGCCCAATCAAAGTGATTCCATGATGACATCTGAGCCCGAGGGAGGTACCAATCCAGACACTATAAAACAAGACCCAGACTATAAGCCCTATTTTGGGCCCTCTTTTGCCACGACAATCAGGATTGTCATCATCTGTGGTGTATACATCTTACTCTGTAAGCCTGTATCTTGCTCTTGCTCTATAATCCTATCTTTCTCTCCTCAATAAACCACATTTTTGTGCTTGCCTTACTTTTTTGCTTCTGATCATTCTTGGACCAAGAACCAACATTTCAGACTGCTACCCAACACGTCTAGCTAATTTTGCTCTTTAAATTGATGCTGTATTTGTCTGTGAATCACACCTAAATAAATTTGATATGAAGAAAATGTAAAAAAATCATTCTAATAGTTCCTGCATATTAAACATAGTTAACTTGGTTAGCTCTATTCTAAGAAATTTTAGAAATCCTTTTATGGCCAAAGATTTTATTTATTTATTTATTTTTATAAGATAGGTCATATGACTCTGTGGAAATTATGGTCTTATAAATAGATATCATTACCCTAAATACAAGGCAAGAAAAATGATCTTTCCTTCCTAAAATATCATTTTACATGTGTTTCAACAAGGTAAAGGAAATGAAAATTTTGCAAAACTCCTATGTGAACAATCTTTCAAGTAAACTTAGCCCAGAGTAAGCAACATAAAACAAACTTGGATGACAAATCAATAGGCTTAATGTATCTTGAAGACTCAAACTACCATTTTATTTTTTAAGTCTCTATAGTGGAATTAACAAGTAGATGATATCTCCTTTCCCCACATGCCTTTTAAAATTGCTTAAGAATTATCCAATTTAAGTTAAACTCTCCTCAACAGTAAATGAAACTATTTTAAGAGGCCAATATGTTGAATTAAGTATTTTCCTTTGTTCTTTCACTTTTTAAACAGATATCTTTCAGCCAGATATTTATGTATGCATTACATTATTAATGACTCTTAGGTAGGCAATTTAAAAAATAAATCTGGTGGTTTTGTCCAAAATAGGTTAATAAAATAAACTCAATCTTGTTAAGATGTTTCTTAGTCCCATTAACCCAACAATAAGTCACATATGACACAATGGGTAACTTCTCTGTCAATAATCACAATATTAGCAGAGCTGTAGACAAGTAAAACAGAAAGAATATGAAGTCCCAAATTTTCTGTTTTAACTTTTAGTAAACATTTCATATGTATTTAAAACATGTTTGCTTTAAAAACATTGTTAATGGGATCTATAGTAGAGATGTTTTCTAATATAGATTTCAGAGGACTTGATGTATCTTATTTATAACATTTATATTTCTAGCATGCTACTCCTGAAGAAAATACTTTTTGAAGTATTAGGTAGTAAATCTTCCATTAGAGTAAATTGTTATTCTCTGACTTTTTAACTAGCCTAGAACCACTAGAGGGCAAGCTTTACATTGTAATGAAACAAGAATCCACTTCAACATACATAGTAATAGCACCATTTAGCGTATAAAATGACTGCTTTGAGAGTAGAAATCTAATCTCAATATAGCTTTTTTACTTTAAGAAGTAAATTAAGCTAAAATCATATTATGTATATATATGCCTTAATTTAGCTACTGAAATGCAGTAATTTTTTTTTAATTTTGAGCTGAACATTTTTTTAGAATCAGTGTTAGATGTATGAATTATATGCAACTCTGCACCTTCATAAAATTATTTTCAATACCAACAATTTTTTTCTAATCATTAGTTCACAAATAAATTACTGATTGACCTAGACTATGTGCTTCCTATTCCCTGACCCTGGATAAGGCAAAAATAATTCAGCCTGAAACTTTAGCAACTTGGCTTAAGTCAAAATCTTTGTGACACAGAGTTCCCTTGGTTATTTACAAAAAAATCCTTGACAATGATAATTCATTGACAGATTACACCGTAACACATGTGTGTTACATATTGTATGAAATTTCTATTTCACTATGAAAACTTATAGTCAATGTAATCTTTACACAAATATGTATATACCAACCTACATTAACATGCATGCTACAGTTCTCCACAGTTTCCTGTGTTCTGCTACCCAGGAAAAACGCATCATTACACAAGTACATTTGATAATTGGTAGCATAAGTATATCGAGCAATTAACATTTTAAATTAAGAAACCTGCTGAAAAGCACATAATTGGCGAGGTTGAGCCTGGATTAATACTAATACCTGACACTTTGAGAAGAGACTTCAAGTAAATCTTCAAGGTCCAAGTAACCGCTAATAGAGAAGTCCCAGGTATTTGATTTAGCTGACCTTCAATCCATTGTAGAATCATGAGGGAGTTTAGCTGTGCCAAGCCGTGGGAGGAAGAACGGTGGTCTCCCCAAAGATATCCATGTTTGAATAAATTCCCTTAAATGGAAAAAGTGATATTGTAGATGTGATGAAGAATCTTAAAGTCAGCAGATTATCCTGGATTATCTGAGTGGGCTCAATGTAATCACAGGGGTCCTTATAAGAGAGAGACAGGAGGATCAGAGGAGATGTCCTAACAGAAACAGAGATCAAAGAACAAAAGAGATTTAATGACACTTCACTGTTGGCTTTAAAATAAAGAGAAAGGGGCTATGAGCCAAAGAATGCAGATGGCCTCTTGAAGATGGAATAGGGAAGGAAGGAAACGGATCTCCCTGGAGCTTCCAGGAGGAAAACAGTTCTGCTGACATCTTCACTTTAGCCTTGTAAGACCCATTTCAGATATCTAACCTCCGAGTTGTAAGATACTAAATTTGTGTTTTAAGCCACTACACCTGTGATAATTTGTTGCAGCAGCAGTAGAGAACTAGTACACTAGCCTAAATCACACCCTGAGATGGATGAGTTAAATAGGTATTTGTTGTTTTGATTTGAATTACAAAGTTTTGGGGTGCTTTATTACCCCAGTGCTAACTAATACACTCTTTAAAGTATAGATTTTTTTTTTATGTGTAAAAATATTCTACCTATTTAAAAATGTGAGCCATATGTGTGAATCTCAATACTAACAAAGTGTTTGCAGAGCAAGTAAATGAGGAAGAAAAGGAGAAAGGAGGAGAAGGTGAACAAGTTGCATTACCAGCATTTATATTTTTCAAAATGTACATTCTATTTCATTCAATTTATACAACCATAATGTTGCATATTTTTTCAGAACCTAAAATACATATAATGTCAGTTCTACAGCTAGGAATGAGAGGTCTTGAAATAGATGTGAGTCCTATTAACAGTGAAGTTTGTAACTATCATAATCATACTACTAAAAATATAATAGTATGACTTTTATGTAATAAAACAAAAGCTTTTTATAGGCAGTGCACAGTATTATATCTATGACCTAAGAAATCTATATGAAATTCTATGCTTCAGCAGAATGTGTCTTCAAATGAATGCTTGACTCAATCAGAAATAATGTAGTTATCATGCAATAGTAGAAGCAGAAGAATATTATACCACTTTGCTTTGAATATCTATGCAAATAGTGCCAGGAGTGCTTAAAAAACTTAATGTTATAACGAACAATTCTAACTTGTAGAACTTTGCTAAGAACTTTAGGGCTAATGGTGTTTCTTTCAAGTCTGTTCTAAAGCTATTTTTCATAAATGTTGTACTTTGTAGTTAATCTGAATGTGAATTCCAAGAATGAAAAGTGAAATACAAAGATACAGCAAAGCACCACAGGAGAAAATGTCATATAGTTTTTGCTGTTGAGAGTATAGATCTTTCCAATCGGAATGATTACATTTCATAGATGGGAATTACAAAGTAAAACCAATGGCATTATCCTCACTTTTCCACAAAATTCTTGCCTTTTACTTTAATAAATATTTCTTCAAAGGAAGCATCTAGCTTTATACTGATATTAAATTAATCGTCTGAAGAAGTGTTATCAGATAAGAAAAATCAGGTGGTATCAATTTTAATAGTGTATTTTATTTAACTCGGTATATTAATATTTAAAATATTATTTCAAAAGTTAACCAAGAAAAAAGCTGTTAATGAGTTATTTTCACTCTTTTTCATATGTGAAGTTTTAAAGATCTAATATGTATTTTACACTTACTTCATATCTAAATTCAGATCAGCCATAGTTAAGTGCTCCATAGCCAAATGTTACCAGTAGCTATCCTATCAGAGAGTGCAGCTCTAAAGAGAAGTAGTGAAAGAGAAAAATAATTATTGACATCACTTTTAAAATAGGAAGACTGAAAAAAGAATGGGAGGAATATCCTAATTGTTTTTTTAGGAACTGGTGATGGTGAATTTTATGTATCAACTTGATGTTATCAATAGTTACCCAAATAGCTGGGAAAATATTATCTCTGGGTACGTCTATGAGGGTTTTCCTGGGAGAGATTAGCATTTGAATCAGTAGGCTGAATAAATAAGATACTTTCACCAATGTGAGCAGGCATCAACCAATCCTTTGGAGCTAGGATAGCACAAAAAAGCAGAGGAAGGACAAATTCCCTTTCTCTCCTTGAGCTGCGATATTCAACTTCTCCTGCCCTTGAATATCTGAATTCCTAGTTCTGGAGTCTACAGACTTTAGGTCTTACATCACTGGCTTTCCTGGTTCTCCAGCTTGCAGAGGGAAAATTGTGGAACTTAGCCTCCATAATCATATCAGCTAATAGAGCTCCTCATGTATACACACACACACACACACACACACACATATACACATATATATACACACATATACATTCTATTGGTTCCATTTCTCTGGAAGATCACAACTAATATATAGGACATATCTAGGAGCTACTGAATTAAATACCTGTGCTGGTAGGACCTGGAAATTGTAATTTTAAAAAGCTCTCCAGATATTATTTTATAGTTTTCAATACAGATTTAGGGAACCACTGTTATTGTGTTAAGGTGGCTGTAAATTCTGACAGGTTACATGGGTGTAAATGATCCAGAATCACAGAATATTCAGATTACAGAGTTGTAATGACTGATTTGGGGTCAGACTCTGAATTTTTGCCAGTGAAATGGAACCAACTTGCTTTACTCTTCGTTCTGAGCCGTAGACTTTGATAAGACTAAGAATACACACACATACCTCATAAAATTATTAATGGGATAAAATAAAATAATATATATAGTCTCATAGAGTACCAAGAAATTATGATTTTGCTAATTATAATATTATGCTAATGAACTCAAACAGTGGAGTTTTATCCTCACATGGGCCATATTTCTGGAATCCCTCCATGATTCCAATAGACTTTCTAACTTTAGTTATCTAGTTATTCCTTGAATAAATTCTTCATTTCCAGAAGTTCTGTTTTTCTTTAATATTTCAATTTCTTTAGTGAATTTTTCTTCCAAGTCCTAGATTTGTGTGTGTGTGTGTGTGTGTGTGTGTGTATGAGAGAGAGAGAGAGAGAGAGAGAGAGAGAGAGAGAGAGAGAGAGGGAGAGAGAGAGAGGTTTCTTTGTGTTCAGTACCCATTTTCCCTTGCATATCATTGAGTTTTCTTACAATCCATATTCGAAATTCTTCTGTCATTTTAGTGTTCTGAATTTGGTTGATACCCATTGCTAGAGATCTGGTGCTCCCCTTTGGGAGTGTGCTTTCCATTTGATTCTTCATACTTCCAGAGTTCTTTCACTGATTCCTTCCCATCTGGATCAGCTGTTGCTTCTTACCTTTAGATAATTACACGCCCAGTTTAGTCTCTAAGCCAGTAGGTGGTGCTTGTGGGTTAGATTCAACTACATCCTGTATGATGAGACACTAGATGCAGTAAAAGGATGTGCAAATTGACCCCCCTGTCAGTAGGTGGTGCTTGCTGGGAGGAGCAAGCTGCAGTATTGTTTTTGGATCTTGTAACCAGCTCTCATTCCTCTGGAGAGGCGCTCTAGTGCCTCAGGTAGTAGGTGGGGCCTGGGACTTCCAGGTGTGTCCCATTCTTCACCTCAATGGGAGCAGGTGTGGGAGTGAGGCTGGGTGGAGCTGGATTGGGTGAGCCTGCCCTCAAGCTCCACAAATGCTGTTAGTCTCGGTCAAAGGTATGTTCTCTGCTTCTGGGCAAATCTGCAGGGAAGGGCTGAAATGGCCCCGCTCAGCCAAAAAGTCTGCGTGTAGGGGTGGGGCTGTCTGAGGCCTGCAGTCTGGAGCAGGCCTCACTCCTTTCCACTCTCCTGGGCCTCTGCCAGCAGGCAGGACCTCAAGGCAGTGGATCTCCCCTGACTGTGATGCAACCTGGGAGGTTCCTTGCCCAGCCTGAGCTGGGAGCCCAGCCCTCCTGATGGAGGGAGGAGGGTTACCCCTCAGGAATGCTGCAGCCAGTGCCCACTCTGCCCCTCAAGGCACACACACCTCAGTAGACTGGTTCACAAACATCCCTTCTGTGCTCTCGGACAATGCAATGGAGACCCAGGGGTATAGGTTCTGGCCCGCAGACTTATCTCCCTGCAGAAATCAATCCCTGATTTGCCAGGGAGAAGAATGCTGGTCTCAAGTCACCCACGTCGTGTTCAAGCTGGATCAATGTCTCTCCACCTCAGGATCTGCCCCACTCTGCTGGAGTCACCAGGCAAGCAGCACCTGGGAGGGCTGGGGGGTAGGGAGCTCACAGTCCTGGTACCCCTCAGTGCACTGTAGGGCCCCAAAAGGAAAGGTCCCATTCTCTGCAGATGCCTCTGGCTGGTGGCTAAATTGTTAAAAAATGTTAGCAGGAACTCCATTCATGTCTTTAGTATATATACATACATGTTAGAAGTAAATATGTGTGTGGCTATTGTTTATTCTACAGCCCATCAGATCCATTCTTGGCCCTTCTCTGCCCTCCCTGTGGCTCCAAGGAGCTGATATTTGTGAAGGGAATGGAAGCACTACCTGGAGAGGGACCACCGGTAAGAGGGAGACTGGTGGGATGATTTTTTTTTCTTGCTTTGGTAAGCATCTATGAAAGAGCTGTGCCCACTCATTTTAAATCCTTCCTGAGAGGTTCCAGCCCCCACTGGGCTTCAGCATCTCAATTTCCTCTTTCTGGCTTTATCCCTAACAGAGAACCAGTTTCCAGTTTTTGCAGCGCTCTTGGGACCTTGTCATCTTTTTTCTGTTCTCTTAACGTTATCTACTGACACCCCTACAAGAAAATCTTTCACTAAAGTCTTGAATCAACAACTATGAATTTTATTTCCTGCTGCTTAGGACCCTAAAATCATAGTGACAACTATACAAATACATTTTTTTTCCTGGAAACTATTGGGAATTATAGGAAATTGCTAAAAGCAGAAAACATTAGGATAGGGGCCAGGGGCTGCAGGGGGCCACAGTTCTTTATGCTATGCTTTTCTACACTCTTTAATTTGTCTAAGAAGCTTTAAATTGTTGGTGCAGGGTGTGGAAAAGACAGGCATATGGGTCTGAGGTCTCATTTAAGAAACGAAGAAGTAAAGCAGTAAAAATATGCTTGGAACAGACAGAATGTGGGATTGATAATGGTGTTAGTCATTGTTATTATCATGATGTTCAGGAAGTATGAACACAAAGACTAAAATTTCTGAAGGCATAAGAGAAGCAATAACACAAAACAAAGAATTATGAGTAAAAAATTTCCTTCTCTGTAAGTCAATAGAGCTCACCTACAACAAATCTTTTCCCAGGTAAAAAGAGGGGTAGGATGGAGGAGCCAATCTAGATTAAAGATATTCTGAGACTGGGATTTATGCATTTTTAAAATAAGTACTAGTTGTTTTACATCTTCATCCTTCTTAAGTACAGATAAAAGCAAGCCACCTTCTCTTTTTCCTTCCCAAAGCCTTAAACTCAAAAGAAGATTGTAGATTTGCATCAATCTTCATTCACAAAGGTTTCTTTTAGTTATCTTTACCAATTAATATGTAACATTTTTTGCTATCTTCTATTCAGATGTGAGTTACACAATTGAAAATATTTTAAAGAAGGAAATATGAATTGATGTGTGTTAAGAATTATGAATCAATTAATGACTGACTTTAAAAGAATCACTAATTGAAGTTTTTAAAATCAAGCCATTTTGTGCTATATGAGAAATAACCCTTTGACATTTCTTATTGTCCCAAGAGCCCAGTGTCTTTCTCTCTTTAATTAATAACTCAGCAAAAATTGTATTTGCTAAGAGTCAAAGCACTTAAATGTGGTTGGGTCATATAAATTGCATTATCTGTGAACATAGGCATATATACTGATTTTCATGCTTTTATAAAGTTCTTTCAACTGGCCGACAGACATATGAAAAAGTTTTCAACATCACTAATCATCAAGGAAATTAAAACCACAATGAGATACCACCTTACCCCTATCAGAATGGAAATTATTAAAAAATCAAAAAAGAATAGATGTTGGTGTCGATGTGGTATAAAAGAATGTGTACACAATCTTGGTGGGAATGTAAATTAGTACCATCTTTATGGAAAACAGTATTTTTAGTTTTTTGAGGAATCTAAAAATAGACCTACCATTCAATCCAGCAATCCCACTACAAGGTATCTACCCAAAGGAAAAGAAGTAATTTTATCAAAAGACACTGCACTCGAATGTTTATTCCAGCACTTAATTCACTATCGCAAAGTTATTGAATCAACATAAGTGCCCATCAATTGATCAGTGGATTAACAAAAATATGGTATGTGGGTATATACACACACACACACATTCCCCATGGAGTACCACTCAGCCGTAAAAAACAATGAAATAATGTCATTTGCTGTAACTTGGCTGGAACTGGAGACTATTACCCTAAGTGAAATATCTCAGGAATGGAAAAACAAACACTGCACGTTCTCACTAATAAATGGGAGCTAAATGATGAGTACAGACAGTCATAAAGTGGTGTAAACAACATTGGAAACTAAGAAGGGGGAGGGTGGAAGGGGGCTGAGAGATACAAACTTACCTATTCTTGAGATAGGCACACGAAAAGCCCTGGTTTCAGCATTATACAATTCATCCATGTAACAAGGACACTTGTACCTTCTAATATTTTGAAATAAAAATTATATATAAGAACATAATTTCTTTAAGAACATCTAATGAATTCTCAATTCTCTATGTAGTTTCATGACCTATTATAAGTTCTCAGCATCCAGTGTTCACTATAACAAAACTTTAAAAAAATGATTTGCCTTTTCTTCTTTTAATCATCATGAATTTCAGGTATGACTAGTGGTATCACAGCCACCCACCCTTTGTTACTTTCAGTCAGAGGCCTTCTACTCCTTGCTTCTATAAAATTTATAAAGATTGGTGCAAAGCAGATATCTGCTGGCAAGACGATTTATGAAAGACAAAAGTATATTTCTTCAGTTTAAAATTTATCTTCAATGAGAAATCTATATCTATTCCCACCTGGCTATTTATTTTTAAAGGTTATCAAAGAAAATAGTTGATACATATTTACATCCCAGGCCATAAATATCTAAAAATTATAGTAACATAGATGCTATCTTTTGCAAATTCAATTTTGCTAGGACAACAGAATTCTTTTCTTTAGATTCTTGTGGTAGGAATATGCAGTTATCTTTGTATAAACAAGATTCTCTTTAGGCCAAAATATTCAGTTGCTACTTTTATATGGAAGTTAAAAAAAAAATCTGGGTTTTCTTTGCCTCTTGAAAATTACATTTAGAGTTCAATCTAAAGATCAAAGTGACTTTCAGGTAAAATTTGCTTATATGGTTCTGAAATTAAAACTGGAACCATAGAGGAACAGGGGAAAATGTATCTGTTACAAAAAGATCTTACAAGATACTTTGTTTTTTTGTTTGTTTAATTCTGATTTCTGGTAACAATAAAAAAATAATTACCTATTTGTGGAATGTTAAGTTTTCTAATTTTGAGAAAATGTTAGGGGCGTATTACACATGACATGTAATATCTTGATAGGAAAAATGTCCCTGAAAAGCAAGCATTAATGATAAACGTGGATATGCTTTTCCTTCAATGTGTACTTTAAAACTAAACAAAATTTACATTTGAAGTACCAATGTCCTTCAACCAAATACTACCGGAAACATTATCTGTAATTAAACAAATTTGTATTTAATGACTCATTATGAGGAAAGAGAAAGCACACCACTGCAGCTGGGGGATGTCTTAGTAAGAGGGTGCTAGGAAGAACTTGTTATAGAATTGAGGCTTATATTAGGTGAATTTGGGGAGGACCCATTTCCTGCTCTGAAATGGATGCTGTCAGAAAACAGGGGCAATAACGTTTTCTAGGAGTCAAGAAGAATAGAATGAGGCTTAAGCTGTGACTGGCAAAGAAGCAAAAATTAGCCAGGACAGGGAGACCTTTAGTCATATTCATGGCTTGGACAGTGTCCACGTTTTTGTTTGTGTTCCTATATAATTACGTGTTGATCTTGTGTTTGTCTTAATCAACCAAGGGTAATATGGTGGCCTTCTCTGTGAAGAACAAAATGAATTATTCATTTTAAGAAAACATCCCAGCACAGCAGAGAGTGCCAGGCCAGGTCTCTTCTGGAAGGGTCTTCTTTTTTGTTTCTCAAAAAAAAATTGCTTCATTGAGAAGGGTCTTAAATCCTTCCCCAAGTGATATGTTTGGGCAATTAAAGGTGTTGCCAAAATTATCACTTAATATCGTTCAATTATACATGTATTTTTAGAAATTTTTGTAAAACTACTCTTTGGATGATGTATATAGAAAAAAAGATTTAAAACATGAGTTACAAAAGAAAATTTTGTTAATATAGAAGTATTTGCATGTTACAAAAATGTTAACAGCTTTATTCAGGTATAATTGACATACAACAAAGGGTACACATTTAAATGTCACACTGTTATTAAGTTTTGATATATGTGTACACCTATGAAATTGTCTTTACCACAAAAAAAATTTCCTGTGCCAACTCATTTCCACTCCTTTGGGCACAGTGCTATGTTCCCTCCCCACCTACCTATCCCCTCCATCCAGCTCACGAAGAGCATTTGTAGCAGATGTGCCCCAAGGCAATGTATCCTGCAACATCAACTTCAGTTCTCAACTGCTTCAGAACCCTGTTATCATAACTGAGAAAAGTTTGCATCTCATCAACAATGGCACTTGGAGCTATAGTAAGGCTTGATTTCACCTTCAGAAGGATTTGTTAATATGCCTCATCCCATGGTGTCTAACTGTACTATTTCATTTCCCCTTCTGGATTGTCCAATAAACTTGGAGAAGACTGCATCTACAAGTAAGATGAAAATGGGTCCAGCTGGAGCACTGGAGAGAGCACGCCAGATGGAAGAATGTTGAAAATAACACAGCATGCCATATTCTACAGAAGCCACCAGCAATTGAAACCAGCAAGCTTCACTGGGTCTCTTGAGAGATGCCAGAATTGACATCCACGAGATCACCACCCCATCACCTTAAGTTAAGGAAAGAAATCTCTCAACCTTGTGAGGAATGCATTGTTTGTGAACAAAGAACATTTTCTCCCTTTTCCAAGGAGCAAAAGATCTATAATTCCTCTTCTAATCCAAGGGGCATGGGGAAGGAACTTGAAGAAAAAAAAAATGCTCATATATATTGGAGTTTTCTTCATGAAGGGAGGACTAGAATTTCACTTCCTACTGGGATGTCTGCACATGCAGTAGAGCTATTAAATTCCCTCTACCACATGTAGCACAGGGCAGAAAGGAACACGGGTCATTTTTTTGGTGGGGAACTGGCAGATGTAAAGAGAGTCAGGACCAGACTCTTAACTTCCCAGTTCCTAGCTCTCCTAGCTCCGAGGGACTATGGGATGAACATGGGCCCATCATGTGTACATGGAGGATAGAATACTAAGACTACATTGCATAGCAAACAAGGAGGTACATGTATCACAGAAGGTGCCACGATGTCACCACTTGCTTGGAGTTTAGTAAGGAGAGGTGGTCCATCTCCTAAGGATTCCTAGGAAATTTCCATGGGAACAAACCACTCAGGAGTGGAGCATATTAGTGCTGTCTCCATTTCATGCCCAAACGAAATGAACTGCAATAGCAGTTAAAGTCAAACAGAAGAGATATTTATAGTTTTCTCCTTGTCCCTAAACCTGTTAGATACTAACAGACCTCATTTTTATATAACTCACTTTCCCAAATCTTAACATTCTATTTCACACTATAGCATTCTCCTACAAATAAGGAATAGTTTATTAAATGTATATTATATATAGCACCAAAGCTTTAAAAATGATCTTCTTTTTTTTCATTTTTAGCTGGCTTTTCCTCTTAATCCCAACTCAACTTCTTGTTATGTTCTCCCATTTATGACCACATATTCAGAATATTTAGTGCACAGTCCACATGAGAGCCTAAGGTGGAGATTTCTCCCTCCCTTCCTTCTAGAAGGTGAAGTTTCAAGTCTAATTTAGTTGACTTGATTTTATTCTTCCACACAACTTTGCTATTTTTCATTCTGCTGCTCAAAAATGAAAACGATACAATTTGTTGCCAAACTAAATCTTCGCAAATTGTTTGTTCAAGCCCCAGCAATTCTTAATGGTCAAATCATGAACACCAGAAAATAAGAGTTTAAAATAGAAATGCTGACAAGCCTTTAACTACAACACATTGAGTGATGATGCCGTAATGCACTATATTAGATGTACTCCTTAGAGCTTATTGCCAGTGGTGAGTCTATAAATTTCTGAATTAAACCTCTAATGCTCACAGCTTACACTTTTAAATTAGATTTCCTACTTCATGCTTTCCTTAGAGAAATCTGAGCTGCAGCTGCTGTTATACATAGGCAAATAAAAATAGAATAAACTAAACTGCTTATACCAGGTCTGAAATACATTTCTAGTATATTGCTACTACAGAAAATGATGTGTTCAGCTTACTGAATATGCTATTGGGCATTTCATATTAAATAGCTGTGGCCATTTCCAATAAATAAAGGAAGAACAGTGGGAGGACTGCTTAATAGCATCCTCTGAAATTGAAACTAGATGATTTAGAAATTTTACAAAGTAATCATTTGTTTTAAAATATTTTGTTGAATATTTTTAATACATTCTGATTTTCTCACTTGTTAGATGTGAAATAATAAGGCCAACTTTGCCATTTTGTATTCACATTGGTTGCAATTTTCACCCATAAATGTTTCAGAATCAATTTGGTTTTAGAATCCATACAACTCTTTTCTAAGACAAAGTCATTTGGAAAATGTGACTTTTGTTTATTTGGTCTTGACATGTTAATAGATAATCTTTGTTAAGTTAAATGAAGATGGTTAGCTCACATTATTGCTAAGGATTCTGAATGTAATGATCAGAGAGTATGAACAACATGATGAATGTTCTTCCTAAACTCTATAAGCAAGATTTATTAAGTTTTCGATTTTCATATGTTTTATAACTTCAACTACAATTTCATCTTGAAAGCGCATCTACTATGGACTTCAGAAAAATCAAGAATGAACTGTATGGAAAACCATCATTAAATTATTCCTATAAATCTCTCAGAGATACATTTGGTTTTTGTTTTTCATTTTTATTGTGGTCTTAAGCAGGTTGTCAACAATCAAAACAAACAATGTTGAACACATTCAAGATGAATATAGAAAAGCATAATGCTTGAATATTTAAAGACAAAAATCAAAGATTTTATGGCCTACAGATTTTAGGAAAATGAAAAGAAAACTTACTTGCTTAAATTATGTCAGCTTTTTCCATAGCAATAAAATAGAAAAAGTATTTCCAACTTGTCTCATTTACTTTCAAGTATAGACTTTCAAATAAAAGTCTTTGGAATGAAAAGGCTTTCAAATAAAGACCCAACATGAAATGGGAATGAACCAAATTGAGTAAGAAATCATCATATCAGGTAATAATTTTATTTCTTTAAATTGACTTCTTTTTATCAGGC
>CAUYRT010080479.1:0-19735 GCA_963574885.1 Lepilemur ruficaudatus | reverse complement strand
AACTAGCTCACAGCAACCTCAAACTCCTGGGCTCAAGCAATCCTACTGCCTCAGCCTCCCGAGTGGCTGGGACTACAGGCATGAGCCACCATGCCCGGCTAATTTTTTCCATATGTTTTTAGTTGGCCAACTAATTTCTTTTTATTTATAGTAGAGACGGGGTCTCGCTCTTGCTCAGGCTGGTTTCGAACTCCTAACCTTGAGTGATCCTTCTGCCTCGGCCTCCCAGAGTGCTAGGGTTACAGGCGTGAGCCACCGCGCCTGGCCATGATTATTTGAGTTAGCTAGTGTGCAGTGGTATCTCCAGGATTCTCCCCAAAAAGTTCCATCAGCTTACTATTCTTTGATGTGGAGCCTATACTCAGCCTATATAAGTGAATGTGGGTTGGCATGCATCAGAATAATAATTTTATACAACTGAGAATGATAGATTTTATTTATTTATTTTTTTTGAGACAAGATTTTGCTTTATCGCCCTGGTTAGAGTACAGTTTCATCATCATAGCTCACTGTAACCTCTAACTCCAGGGCTCAAGCAATCTTCCTACCTCAGCCTCCCAAGTAGCTGGGTCTACAGGTGCATGCCACCATGCCTAGCTAATTTTTCTATTTTTTATAGAGACTGGGTCTCACTATGTTGCCCACTCTGGTCTCGAACTCCTGGGTTCAAGTGTTAACTTCCACCTCAGCCCCCCCAAAGTGCTGGGATTACAGGCGTGAGCCACCATGCCCAGCCTATAATATAGATTTAGTACATGGTGGTGGTGCATTGTGAGATAGAAATAAACTACCTACAAATCTTTTTGCTTACTCCATTCCTGAAATAGGAATTCATATGTTAATAAAAGAAAGTGGTACTTTGAAAGTAAAAAGGGAATAATGAAAGAAAGATTGTAAGTCATTTCAAACATTTATTGAACTTCTGTGTTCTATGTTTCTGGTGATGTGTAGGGATTTATAAATAAGACACAGGTCCTGCCCTCAAGGAACTACCTGGAGAGACTTAATCTTTCATTTCTCTTCATATGTTTCCTGTTTAAAAGTAGAGTAAGTAGCAGCAGAACTTTGCTTCTTTTATTACCCTGGTTTTCATAACATTTTGCAAGACCATGATTTATTGGATTGTGTATCAGAAACTGAATATTTGAGCTGCATGCGGATACCTAGTTGCCAGTGTTCAAATAGTAGCATTTATCAAAGTTTGAGGACCAGCACGCATGAACTTACAATCAGCTTCTTTAGGGCTGGATTTATAAGTTTCAAATGTAATCACAACAGTTTTTAGGGCATTTTTGGGAAAGACCTTATGTGTAGAGCATTCAAGTGACACAGGGATTGTTGCCTCATCCCTAGATGTTTCTCTCATGTGTCTTGTAATTCTATCTTCACCTGGGTGGTTAATGTGAAATACATCCCTCCTCTCAAGGAGACTTAGGCAATGACTCCGAGGAGTTAATAGGTACCACATGATGATGCCTTTAAGTGCCTTGGATCTTGTTTGAAATACAAACACCTCTTGCTGCTGGGTGAGCCTCATCTTTGTTCACACCTTATTACAAATTAAATTACAATTGCCAGTAAGATTACTCTTACATCTGGGAAAGTGGAGTGAGAATTGGGAACTTTGATGTAGGGGTAGGATTATAAAATCAGTATTATTTATAACCAGCATACATGCTTGAAGAAACATCATAAGTCATCTAGTATAGTACAAGCCCTCATTAGATGAAAACACCAAGGCCCTAAGTAATCAGTTTACTTAAGTTAATGGCAGAATTGGAACCCTAGAACCTAGCCTCAACTGGACTCTCAGCCCTGTGGGGTTTACATTTTAAAGTGCTGTCATAGTATAAAGATATCTCCAAGAGTGGAATAGTGCAGACAAAAGTGTGCTAGTGTAGGGGTAATGAGATTAGAGGAGGGTGTATTTGGTCAGTACACATTTATCCAGTACTTAACAATGTCTGACACATAGGTGATCAGTAAATATTTGCAAGTAGTGTTTTCTCTGAGCAAGGTGTTATGCTTGGTGCTGTGAAGAGATGCAAAGTATGTCAAGGATCCATGTCTTTCAAAGAACTCTTAAGCTGATTGGTAATTTAAGATAATTGGGGGTTCCCTGACAGATGTCAAGGTAATAATAGATGATGTGGTCAGGAAAGACCTAAGAAAGAAAAATTTGCAGTAGGCTTCAAAGGAATTAAAACTAAAAAAGCAACTTTATATACTTAGTTTATTTTGATAAAAAGCACTCTCATACCTCTTTGCTATACCCACCCTGAAGTTGGAGTTCTATATGTGTTCTTGTCTGTGACTGAGTTTTTGTTAAACTTTCATGAGTGGATTGTGCTAGATGAACTCTTCAGTTCTCTACATCTCCAGGTTTTTTATTAGTTTACTTTTAAAGCTGGTCTTGAGTTCTTGCTGCCTAGTATGGATTAGGTCGAATCAATTATGGTTTAATTCAGTCGATATTATTATCTATTATTGTGCAGGCATTGTGCTGGGACAGAAATAAATAAGAATGATACACAGCCTAATGGGGGAGAGACACAAAGGTGTAAGCAGATGCATTGCTATGTGGTAATTATATTAGTGAAAGCATGTGTGGGGTATAGAGGTAGCCAAGAGCACAGGAGATTTTAATGCTGTCCAGGTGAGAGCAGGGAAGGGTTTCTGGAAAAGATGACAGGTTTTAAGCTTAAATAGGAGCTTTCCAAATGCAAGGAAGGAAGAGCCATGCCAGGTAGAGAAAACATGCAGACCTGAAATAACATGGTGTATTAAGACAATTTTGAGCAGCGTTGCTGGAATATAAAGTGGGATGCTGGGGGAAGGTGTGGTAGGAAAATGGTAGGCATGAGTCTAGAGTGGGCCTAACGTCTTTGCTATTCCATCTGCCCTGACAATCAATTGGGAGTTTTAGGCAGCCAGTACAAATGCACGGTTAACTATTATTAATAAATAGATTTTTCCCCTTTTCTTTCTTTTTTTTTTTTTTTTTTGAGTCAGAGTATTGTTCTGTTGCCTGGACTAGAGTGCCATGGTGTCAGCCTAGCTCACAGCAACTGCAAACTCCTGGATTCAGGGATCCTCCTGCCTCAACCTCCACAGTAGCTGGGATTACAGGCTTATACCACCACGCCTGGCTAATTTTTTTCTGTTTTTAGTAGAGGAGGGATCTCTTGCTCAGGCTGGTCTCAAACTCCTGACCTCAAGCAGTCCTCCCTCAGAGTGCTAGGATTACAGGGATGAGCCACTGTGCCTGGCCTTTCTCCCCCCTTCTGAATGCTGAGTGCCTTCTTTGAAGAACCCAGAGGAAAGATCATTGAAGTTGGAGATCAGTGGATTTTTGGAGGAATCTGTGGACCTAAAAGATAATTAACAGGAAGTTTATAGAAATGCCATAATAGTAAAGTATTGGGAATGTGGTACCTGATCTTCTAGTAGGGTTACCTGGCATAAAATGGTCTAAGTAGGTGTTTTGAAGCAATTGTACGACAAGGACAGGCATGTAGTAGCAGCACCTCTGATGATATGCTTGCTTCTGCCTCCCTCCTGATTTCCAGAAGACCAGTTGGCTATAAACCAACTACTGGAACTATGTATAGCATGATTCTCTGGGGCAAAGTCACCCAGAACCTAGTACTGCAACTGAAAGTGCCTCACGTGGCTCTGTACCAAAGGACTTTGTTGATCTCTCCTGTCATGACCTCATCTACAATATTGGTGGTTCCTGAGAGTGGGGTAGTGAAGTCATTTATGTGCCTTAGTTATATGGAACAATTAACACTCACAATCTTTCATGTTTAACTCCCTCCACAATGCTGCAGATTTAGTGTTGTCCCGGATTTTATACTTTTTCTTAGAGTCCTATGTTCTCTATATAATTTGTAAGTTTGTCTTTAATATTTCACAGGCTTTCTTGATCATGGATGGTGAAGATATACCAGATTTTTCAAGTTTAAAGGAGGAAACTGCTTATTGGAAGGAACTTTCCTTAAAGTATAAACAAAGGTAATGTTGAAAAGCATACTAAAAATAGGGGAGGGCATTTGGAATACACCATGTCTACCTTGTGCATTTTCTTTTTTTACCAAGCTAAATTTAGAGTTTCAGGTTTAGGATTGAGAGTCTAGAAGTAGTCACAACATTGCTTGTATTTAAATTGTATAAAAGTGCCATAAATCTTCATTTTGTTCAAATTATGAAAATAGTAGGCAGACAGTGTCATTTATGATTTCTTCTGATAGTTTGCCTCCTTTTATGCTTTTCACTAGTTGGGGCCATCTGTGGCTTGTGTGTGCACTGATGCTGCTCATCATTTTGGTCATTTGGAGATTCTGATAAACTGTCTAGGGTGCTATGTAACAGACTTGAGTTCTCTTCAGGCAAGCATTGTCAGTGTCTGGAGCCAGCAAAGCTTTGAGGGAGGGGGAGGAGCTTCAGGGGTACGGAGCATTTTATAAAATTTTAGTTATTTTACTTAGTTGGGAAAACTTTTGGATAATAACCTGTTAAGCACCAAAGCTTGTCTTAAATTTTTTTTAAATGGAATATTTCTAAAATATTTATATATTTTCCTACTTTGGTTAACAGTTTACTAAGCCTTATCAAACCTTTTATTGCTCTTTTGATTGTTATCACTGAAGGCACTTATTCTGTTATGCCAGTGGATATAGAGGGTGTGTAACTATGGCAGTGATGAGAATAAATGATATTTAGAGAGATCTAGAACAATTCTATCATGATGTGAGAGTATATGTGATTTCTGTTGAACCCAGTTGAAGGAAATGCCAAATTTAAGTTACTATAGTGAAAATAAAGATGGATTCTTCCCTGGCCCCTCCATCTGAGTTCTATGGAGGAAGAAGTTAATGGTATTGAACCATGTAGACTTTTCATAAATACTGTAATCACTGACTTATGAGTCTTTTTTGGACTATTAACTCATTTTCATTGAGTCTTGAATATATAGAATAAGAGGTGTAAAACAGATTGTCTTTATTGTTTACTATATTTTACGAGAGCTTTAGCATTCAGGCAAAAATTATTGATTGAATTGATATGTTATATGCAGGATAATCCTTGTGTTTCCTATGACTTATCTTTCCCACTTTGTTTCTGATTAGCTTTCAGGAAGCTCGGGATGAGCTAGTTGAATTCCAGGAAGGAAGCAGAGAATTAGAAGCAGAGTTGGAGGCACAGTTAGTACAGGCTGAACAAAGAAATAGAGACTTGCAAGCTGATAACCAAAGACTGAAATATGAAGTGGAGGCATTAAAGGTAATTGCAGCAGTAAAAGCTGGTATCTAATGTGCTGGGTTTTATCAAAATGAAAAATTTTTTTTTTTTCAGAGATCAGTGTGAGATTTTCTGAGAGGAGAATGGTTGACTATTTAAATTTTACGTGGATTTAGGCACTTAGAATGAATGTATCATTTAGTTATTTTTTTAAATATTGTAAAAAAGGAGAGGAGGGGTAACATCAACTCAGATTGTGAATGAATTGGATTTTTCCCTTTCCTTAACTTGGGTTACATCTTTTATTAAGACTATGGGCCAGGTGTGGTGGCTCAAGCCTGTAAGCCCAGCACTGTGGGAGGCTGAGGTAGGAAGATTGCTTGAACCCAGGAGTTTGAGGCTGCTCTGATCACATCACTGCACTCCAGCATGGGCAATAGAGTGAGACTCTGTCTCAGAAATATAAATAAATAAATAAAGAAGACTATACGTCAGTGACACATACTTTCCTATACCCATGCCTTCAGGAGAAACTAGAACATCAATATGCACAGAGCTACAAGCAGGTCTCAGTATTAGAAGATGATTTAAGTCAGACTCGGGCCATTAAGGAGCAGTTGCATAAGTATGTGAGAGAGCTGGAGCAGGCCAATGATGACCTGGAGCGAGCAAAAAGGTAAGTGAGTATGTGCATTTTATTAGAATAACCTTAGATCTTAATTCCAGAACATTTCCTTTTGATATTTCATGTCACCTGTAACTCACTGGACTGAAAGGAACCAAAAATCCTTATCTCCTCATAATGCCCTTCCAAGCTTTCTTCCGTCAATTTTTCTCTTTTCCTTCTTTTCTCATGTACCGTTGTTGGTCCTATTGGTT
The DNA here is from genome assembly GCA_963574885.1 of Lepilemur ruficaudatus. Lineage (NCBI taxonomy): Eukaryota > Metazoa > Chordata > Mammalia > Primates > Lepilemuridae > Lepilemur > Lepilemur ruficaudatus. The sequence goes on along the minus strand of CAUYRT010080479.1, from coordinate 13,612 downwards.
TTTCTTTAAAACATGCCTTCCTCCATCTTCCCTCTGTGTTCTCAATACTTTCATACTTCCTGTAGGTCCTTACATCTTATACCTGGATTCTGCAGTAATCTTCTAACTGATACATTTTTATTCCTTTTCATTTTCTTCTGTCTTAATACTGACTGATGAATTTTCTCCAAATGTTGCTTTCATTACAGTTTTCTTGACTAACCTACAGTGGCTTGCTGTTACTGTTACCAAGCTTTCATGCATCTGTAATTAGTTTTCTTAACCATTCCAAACTTAATTTCTTTTACTTTGCAGTTACTATCTGGTATTTCTTTCTTAATATTTATTGAGTGACTCTTAAGTGACTGATATGATGCTAGGGTTAAGGATACAGAGCTAAGCTAGTCACTGCCCTTGGGGATGATGGATATGGTTAATCACTGTGATAAATGCTCTAGTAACAAGAGTGTACAGGCTGCTTCAGGGCATAGGGAAGGGAACAGCCAAAGTACCTGGGGGAATTGGGGAAGCCTTTGCAGATATTGGAGCTGAATCTGGGAGAAGGACTAGAAATTAACCAGGTAAAGAGACAGATGCAAAGGCAGAGAGGCAGGAAAGTGCTTGAGATACCATTTTTTCACTTTAATATGTATAGAGATAGTGTGGCTGAACAAGATGAGTCTGAAGGGGGTGGAGGCCAGATTGTAAGAACCTTGTATATTGTGTTTGAAAATCACTTTGTAGACAGTGGTGAGCTTTTTAAAGGTTTTTTTGTTAAACAAAGGAATACTATCAGATTTTGATTTGAGAAGATAATACTGAGGAATTGGAAGTAGGGAGAAGATGTAAAGACCATTTAGGAGTAATCCAGGTGATGGTGAAGAATAAAGCAGAAGATTGGGGCAGAAGGATGAAAAGGAAATGGATTTGAGAGACATGTTGACAGGAATTGATAAAATTGGACATGGCATTGAGAGTTCTAACTTGAGGTTAGGGAATTTTATTTCTGTAGCAGAAAGCACATAGTGGGAGGGGCACAGACTAGATGCATGTTAATGTTTGTTGAATGAATGACTGAAAAATGGCAGGAAGAAGAAAAGGGTTGGCAGGAAGTAAATGGAGTGTGACCTGGAACTTAAAGTTTTAAACAAAATTTTAGTTAATTCTTACATGCTCTAAAACAATTAAAACGTTCTCTTCCTGAAAATGTGTTAACTTGATGATATTGTGTTTAAAATCTGGAGCTAAATAGTGTAACGGCCCTTCTTTAAGGAACATTATGGAATTTATATGGGAATTTAAGAGAATATATTGAATGGCCCACATGATAGTGGAGATACTGCCACTGGAGGTCAGGAAGGGGATGAGGTCATTCTCTTTGAACGGGACCGGGCTGGCTAGCTCAGTACATTTCATGAGATAAACTGACAGTTTCCTTTTGTAATAATATGAGCTGTTTGCACATGTTGCTTAATTCATGAATTCTGATTTTTCTTTTTAGGGCAACAATAGTTTCACTGGAAGACTTTGAACAAAGGCTAAATCAGGCCATTGAACGAAATGCGTTTTTAGAAAGTGAACTTGATGAAAAGGAATCTTTGTTGGTCTCTGTACAGAGGTTAAAGGATGAAGCAAGAGGTAAAATTTATAACTTAAATAATACAGTTGATCCTTGAACATGGGTTTGAACTGTGCAGGTCCACTTATACTCCAATGTTTTTTCAGCCAAATGCTGGATTGAAAATATAATATTCATGGGGGATGCAAAGCCTGAGTATGGGAGTGGGGAGGCGACTTTTCGTATATATGTGGCTTCCACAGGGCTGACTGTGGGACTTGATTATGTACCAATTTTGGTATACACGGGGGTCCTGGAACCAATCCCCTGAGTATACTGAGGGACAACTATAATTATCCCTTACTTTACTGTCCCCAAACCAGAGGAAGCTTAAAGATCAACTTTTTTAAAGGTACAATTTTATATACTTTTTCAAGTACTGTGCTAAGTGCTTCTAAGCTGTTAATTTATTTAATACCTGTATTATCAATGCTAAGAGGTAGATATTATTATTTCCATTTTATAGATGAGAAAACTGAGACACAGAGAGTTTGAGTTTTGTCCAAGGTAATATAGCTTGTCAGCTGGGATTAAAACCCTGATCTGGTTTCCAAAGCCTTAACCAGTACCACTGCTTATACTGCTTGGTTTGTTTGGGTTTTTTCCTTATTGCTTCTACCTAAGTAATTTTGTGTTATGCATATAACACTGTGTGTTCATCTTGCTGTATGCATATTATACATATAGTTAATATTTACTTTAAAGTTTTCCCTCCCTCCCTCTTTTTTCTTATGCATGATAGAATGCATATATTATAAAGAAAAAAATAAAAAAAGAAATCACTGCTAATCATTTTATGTGGACAGAACCCACTAACAGTTTGGTGAATTTCTTTCCAGTCCTTCATTGTGACTATACATAACATATCTATATATTTTTTCCTTTATATAATTGAGATCACACTATACCCAGAGATACACACATATTTCTTTTCCTTCCTTTTTTCACTCCTTAATATAGTGAATATAATCCATGCCATTAGAAAATCTTTTAACACAGGCTTTAAAAATGTTATATAATCTATTATATAGTTATGTTTTATTTAATGAGTTCTTTATTGTTGGTTAATTTTGTTGCTATGGGGCTGTGCCTAGGGGTCCTCATACATAATATTTAGGAATATCCGATGATTTCTTTAGGAGAGGCTCTTAGAAGTGACAAAGGAGATGAATATTTTTAGTGGGACCTCCGCTGCTCTGGCAATGACTGAGAATGCCCCACACTCTGTACCAGCATTGGTATTACTAAAAATACATTTAAAAAAGATTTACAAATCCATTTGAAAGTTGAAAATTACTGTCTTATTTTTTAATTTGTAGTTCTTTGATTACTACTTGTGAAACTTTTTGTCTAATGTTTACTGACTCTTTTAAAGATTGGTTTTTCATGCCTTTTTTCCTGAGGAGGTGATGTGTTTATCTGAAGAGCTTCTCAAAATTTGTGTCTTATTTATTTATTTGTTGTGGTAAAAAACACAACATAAATTTACCATCTTAATCATTCTGAAGTGTACTGTTCAGTAGTGTTCAGTATGTTCACATTGTTGTGTAAACCTATCTATAGAACTTTTTTATCGTGCAAAACTGAAACAGTAGCCATTGAACAGCAACTCCCTCTCTTCCCCCTCCCCTTAGCCCCTGGCAACCACACTTCTGCTTTCTGTTTCTATGAGTTTACTTTAGATACCTCATGTAAGTGGAATTACATGGTATTTGTGACTGGATTTTACATTTAGCATAATGTCCTCAAGGTTTATCCAGGTGTTACATGTGATAAGATTTCCTTTTTAAAGGCTGAATAATATTCCATTGTACATATTTTATTTTCTTTTTCCATTCATCTGTGGACAGATGTTTGGGTTGCCTCCATTTTTTGGCTGTTGTGAACAATGCTATGAACATGGATGTGCAAATACCTCTTTGAGATCCTGTTTTGAATTCTTTTGGATATATACCCAAAAGTGGGATAACTTTGTATCCTTTTTAACATAAGCAAATATTTTGTACATTAGTTGCATAACTAGAAAAGAAAACATTAATTTTTGGTTAAAAATTCAATATTTGAAAGCAAAAAAAAATTTTAAACTTCTGAATATTTCTTTTCTAAAGCAAAGTATTTCAGTAATAATTGATAAAAAATACCAACCCATTAAAAGTTACAAAAATGTACTTCATTGATTTTGCAATAACCCCCAAACTACATAATTTCAAAATAAAAGCAGATGAGTTGGTAAAGAATATTTATTTTTGTGTGATATAGGTTCACTATGAGTTCTACTTTGGACTCTGCCTTATTTCTGTTTGCATACGGGCATATGTTACTGTTCTCTTAGGTTGTAACATTTTTAAATTCTAAAAGATTATTTAGATGATTGTCATTTTTATTCTCCTAGAAATGAAAGTTAATAAACAGGAAATGAATTTTTGAAAAATAATGATTTAGGAAGAGACTATCTTTGTAACATTTCAGATGTGCTTTGCTTGATGTATTTGCTCCCTCTGGTGAGTATCACTGCCTTTGTTTGCAACATTTTACAGATCTAAGGCAAGAACTAGCAGTTCGGGAAAGACAACAGGAAGTAACCAGAAAGTCGGCTCCTAGTTCTCCAACTCTAGACTGTGAAAAGATGGATTCTGCTGTCCAAGCATCGCTCTCTTTGCCAGCTACTCCTGTTGGCAAAGGAACAGAAAACAGTTTTCCTTCACCGAAAGGTATGTAATGTCATTTCTTTTTGAGGTGGTTGATGGAGGGTTGGTTGATGATGTGGGTTGCTAGGGTTTAAAGAGTAATTTCAGTTTAAAAGTTGGTTAAGTCTAGCACTATGTGAAGCAGAAGAGGAAATTGTTTTCCTAGGTCACTGATATGTAGGAAACAGGTTATGGCTGCATTTAAGACAAGCAACCTAATGATTTGAGATTTTTAAAAGTTAGAGATTTTTAAGGAAAGTTTATTTTTTGGTTATAGTGATAATAACATGTTCATGTAGAAAAATTTAAAAACACAGAAAAGAAAAAAGAAAATAAAAATCATCTGTTATCTTACCAAAGACAACCCATTCACATTTTGATATTTTTTTCTATCCTGTGTGTTTGTGTACACCTCCTTGTCACACACAAGTGTTAAGATCATATTTAAATACAGTTTTATTTTTTTGGCCACTTATCATATAATGGGGAGACTAGAGGCCTTTATGCACAGAATGTGCAGAGAATCATCAAGGTACTGTTCAGACTCATGTAAGACTGGCTGGGATGGACATGCCCATTCTGCTTCAGGAGCTGCCATTTTCAAAGGTGACATTCAGAATAACTGATGAGTAATACATGGAGAATACTTTTGCCTTAAAATGGAATCCTAAAGGTCTTGATTCAGATTTGTTTAGATTTTGTAGCTTGCAGATCATATTTCAGCTACTTCCACTCCCCCATGCTTTTTTTTCCCACCCCATACTGAAGTTGTCTGCCCTCACACCCCTTTTTAAAATATAGGGTTTTGTCTTTGAGTGCTGTGAGAAGCTTTGCTGTGTGCATAATTAGTATAGTAAGTGTTCTATATCTGCGTTGCTTAATATAATAGCCACTAGCCCATGTGACTAAATTTAATTTAAATGAAATAAAATATAAAATTCAGTTTCTTAGTCACATTAGCCACATTTCAAGACTCAATATCTGTTGAATAGTTAGGTGACGTCAGATAAAGAATGGGAAAATGCTGTGTGGTCATAAGGTGTTACTAACTACAGTAGTATGTGCCAAGTTTGCTCCTGAGGACATATATATATATGTATATATATATATAGATTATAGCAATATGTAGATTATAGCAGTCATCAGGAGCCCTCACTGTCAGTTTTTCAGAATAGCCGCTTGTATGTTTGAAGGTTTCACAATTACACCTGAGAATTAACAAAGTTTTGCTTTATATTACAAATTACACAGATAAGTTCTGAGAATTCTTGAGTTGAGCACTAACCAGAACAATTAAAAGCCTCAGTTGAGGTGACACCCAAAGGTATCATTCTTTTGAGGCCTGTTAGAGTTTTCATTCAGGGACTTGGGAAGTCAACAGGACATAGAGGTTGCTCTGTCACAGAATGACATGTGTCATCTCTGTGGCAATTATATTTTTCCAAATACGGTTTTCGACTGGAACTGATAGCATGACCAGCTAACCTAAAAGCTGCAGTGATCAATGCCATTTCATGACAAGAAAGCACAGAAGTTGTGAGAAACAGGTGCCAGAGAAACCAGTGGCAAGATTGAGGAGCTGATCTCTATGAAGTGGTCTGTCTTTAATTGCATTTTATTTATACAATGCCTATTTTCAAGAAGCATTTAAGACAACTTACTATAAGAGCACAGATTTAATGATACCTAAAATACAAAACTTGAGAAGAATAGGGAAAAATGAGATCCAGAAATCCCTGCCAAGAAAAGTACAGCAGTTTATATCACATCAAGCGTCTGTTTTTGCCGTGCATTATTCTAGATGCTGGGAGCATAGTGGTGAATAAGACACAGTCCCTACCTTCCGTAGATTATATTCTAGAGGAGAAGGACAATAAACACAACAAACCCACAAAATTATTTTAGTTGTTGCTGATTAGCACTCTTTAGAAAACAGATAAAAAATAATAGCTAACCTTTATTGAGTACTTACTGTATGCTAGACATTTAAAAAGTACATTAACTTATTTAAACTTCATAACAACTTTATGAGGTAAGTGCTGTTTGTCCCCTTTTACATATGGGTAACTTAACCAAGGTCACACAATTACTAAATGACCTGATTGAATTTGTGTATAGCTGTTTAGCTCAAGAGCTGTTAATCATCATGCCATGTAGCTCTTAAAAATAAATGTGCACGACTGAAAACTTTTACTGAGCTTGAAATATGTGAGTAAATATCAGGGTAAATACTGTGGTTGTGAATGGGAAGACTTGACTTTGTTACAATATCCATTCTCCCCGAATTACTCTATAATTTCAACTTCTAATAAAAACCCTAGCAGGATGTTAAAAATTGACAAGTTGATATTGATGTTATTCTAGAACAGTAAATGTACAAGAATAGCCAAGAAAAGTTTGAAATAGGCTAATTAGAAGAAGGGCCTTTGCCCTTTGAGATACCAAAATATATTTTAACCCTATAATAATTAAATTAGAGTAGTACTTCTAGTGGAATAGACTAATTCAGTGGACATGAACTATATTCATAGACTTAGGGAATTCAGTTTATGATTGTAGTGCCATTGCAGATAAGATGGGTCTTCACTAAATGGTATTAGGAAAATTGGCTATCCATTTGGAAGAAAAAAGTTTAGATATCTACCTTATATCATAGATAACTATAAATTCCAGGTGAATTAAATGATCTAAATATAAAAAAAGAAATTAGAAAAATACTAGGAGAAAATATGGGGAATATTATGATGTTGAGATGGGAAAGCTAGAAGTTCCTCTACCAAAACTTTGACAGAATTTAAAAGATCACTGAGAGATCCGACATACGTAAGAGAATGGGTGAATATCCATAATGGATAGAGCCATTGCATGTTCACAAAAGGAATGACAACCCAGTAGGAAAAAGTGCAAAGAATAAACATGATTTTCAGAAGAGGAGATTCCAATGACTAGTTGTTATAGAAATAAAAATTAAAACAATATGGCTATCAAATTGCCCAAAGAAGAAATAATATCTAATATTATTGAGGATACAACCATACAGATTGCTGATGTTGGCACAGCCTTCTTGGGGGCATTTTGGTAGTGTCTATTAAGGTGAAAAAAATGGGTATACACTGTAACCTAGCAGTTCTATTTTTAGGAATCTCATCTCTAGAAACAATTGTTGTTTAAGGACACATGTCCTTGTGGCATTATTTATAGTGATGAAAAATTGGATATTCTAAGTCTCCATCAATTGGAGCAGGGCTAAACCTGTTTATGGTATCTCCACTCTATCCATAGTTTGAAACAGTATTTTGATACTGTGTTGAATGCACACTACTTTGTAATATCAACAACAAAACTCGAATGTAAAGGGAGCAGCAATTGTAATCACTCACCTTTTATTTTTCTCTAGCTATACCAAATGGTTTTGGTACCAGTCCACTAACTCCTTCTGCTAGAATATCAGCACTAAACATCGTTGGGGATCTCTTACGGAAAGTAGGGGTAAGCGTTTAATTATTTATCACTAGGTGTTTCCACTGCTGAGGTATCACATTATTTCTTAATTTGTAGTGAGGGAGGAACAAGAAAGGATACCTTCCTGCGGTAAAGGCTGTAGTGAAGCGAGAAGCAGAAGCATCTGGTGACTAGCGTAGGCTAGTCCAGGTGACACCTTCAGGGCTGGGCTTGCCAGTGTCCCTGTAGAAGGGCCCATGCCCTGAGCTCTGACATTGCCACTTGGGCATTCTTCCTGCTCCCCATTGCTGTTTACACAGCACGATGCCTCCCTCCTTGTTGTAGACAAGGAGGGAAGACTTCCTCGAAGTCTTGCTGTGTGTCTTCTATCACCTCTAGTCTTGTTTTTTGCTGCTAACATCATCCTGGTCATTCCCTCTTGTGTTTTGTGGGACTCTAACATTTGGCTTGTGGCATTGCTTTATACTTTTAGTATTGCCTGTCTAACTGTTCCCTGACCACCTGAACTTCCATGCCTTCTCCTTGGCTTGAGCCTTGTATTCCAGAATAGTTTGGCTTTTGAAATATTAAGCTTGTTTTTCTGTGTAATCAGTCTTTTACTTTCTATAATACTACTCTTTGACCTTATCAAGAGTAGTACTCTGTTTTGTTTGTTTTTATCAGCCATCTCTCGCTTTCACATCCTTCCTGAGTGTCTCACAGATCACTGACTGTGTCACTGTTGACTTCATGGTCTCTTTGGCCATAAAGGAGACCTGCAATCTGGATCAGCCAAGCAACTGGATTACTAGAAACAATTATAGAACACATGGATTTATGCCACTATAAAGTTAGCATTTCTGGCATTAACTCCCTCTCCTATTTCTCTCGGTGACTTTTACCTCTCTTTTTTTAAGTAACCAACCTGTGCAACTTTTCATTATCTACCGCCCCTTCACTTAACTTTTTGTGTGAGACACTCTGAAAAAAGCAGAAATTGCATTATTACTTTATCTAAAGAAGAAATGGCAGCCCAAGACATAACAAGGTCCTATATTTGCCCTCTCTAGCTTATAAAACATATTAGTTTCTAACCATCACATTAACTCTAAATCTGCATTTTAAAGTTACTGTAAAACGTAATGTGCACAAGTCATTCATACAGTACATAGAATGATCCTCACTCCCAAGATAACCATTTTTTACATCCTCTTTGTTGTAAGAGTTGTGGTATTTACCTCTGTAACTCAAAATAATGTGCTTATATTTCTGTATATTGGTTTAATCAACTTCAAGCAGAGATGAATAATGTATTTCACCTCCTCCCAATTTTTTACTTTTATTCTTCTGTTGGTCATTTTTATAATTTTAAGTATCTTACACCTCTGTTTCTGAGTTTATTAGGCTGGATCTTAACTCCCTGCTCTTCTTCCCAGCGTCTCCTCCCACTCCTCTTTTTCTCCTCTTGAGACCTCACTGATTGTGAGTTCTCTATTGGTTGGCTCTAAAAATTGAAAATTAGTCAAGCAGCTTTTACAATGATGGCCATGTATATATTACTTACTGCACAATCACAGAGGAGAAGCTGGGCTCTTGGGTCTTGCATTTGGGCCACTCAACAGATATTTAAAGCATTTTGTCATTTACTAAAAATCATATCAGGTTTTTTCATATTTGTGTCATAGCTGACGTGTATGCCTTTTTCTTTTTCCCGGCATTTCTAATTACCTTTCTTGTATGTAGAAGAAGCATACACTTTCTTTACTATGTCTCTTATGTATTCCTGCTTCTTATTCACACTCTTTGCAAATGCCGTGACATGCTTCCAGTACTGCCGTAGAGCTGTTAGCCCTGAATTTCTCTGCATTGCACTCTTGGGATAGTTCTGCCTGTGCCTCAATCTCATGTTGTCTCCCTTTGTCCATGTTTGTTTTGTGCTTTATTCAGAAGTGGTGCATGAAAGTTTAATCTGGTGTCCTTGCATGGTTTACCTATTCAGCTGACAGTCTCTCTTCTAAGATGTCATGAGAACTTTTGGTCTGCTGTTACCTGCCATCCCATCCATGCTTTTATACTTCTTTACGTGACTTTGTCCACTGACTTGAACTGGAAGCCCCTTGACCTCGCTTGCATCCTGTTCACAGAGAAATCAAGGCCATCTGCTTTTAACTTCTTTGACTTCTTTTCTCACTTTCTGTTGTTATCTTCCTATTATTAACTCTGTTTGTAGCCATTCTTTCTTTTTGTCTCAGTGGTAAAAGTGTCATATTTCTGCCCATGGCCGATTTTGTCCCTCTGTGCTTTGGATTCCATTCCTTTTCATCTTTATTTCTCTTGTATCTTCAGCCTTTTACTATCTATATTAATATTTATGTATTACACATTCTATATTATATGTATATACGTTCTATGTAATATTTGTGTATTACATATTACATAATTTTTAAAATCTTGAATAGCAAAGTAACAGCTATTCTTTTGACCTGTATCTCTTTTTAGCCATCACCCTGTTTCTCTCTTCCCTTCACAGCCAAGCTTTTTAAAAGTGTGTCTCCATTTATTGTTAGCATTTTGAAATGTGTATGCACTCCCCAGACATTCTAGTCTGGGCTCTGTTCCCTGCTCATTGCACTAAGACTGCTCACCGGTGATCTCAGTGCTGTCATCCAGTGGATGCTGTTCTGTCCTGATTTTACTTGAAACATTCAACACTAACCTGTTTTTTTTTTTTTTTTTTTTAAATGTCCTCTTTCCTCTGCATCTCCGATGCTGTTTCATGGCTGCTCCCACCTTTCTGTCCATTCCTCTTAGTCATCTTGTTGGGTCTTTATCTGCCTACCCTTTCAGTGTTGGGTTTTACTCAAGGGTTCTGTACTTAATTTTCTGGTCTTATTATTTACAACCATGGTTTCATCTACCGTTGGGTATGGATATCTTCCGAATCTTAATCTCTAGACCACCCTTTTCTCCTGCAAAGACCTAGTGCTTGCACTTGGATGTCTCACTGATCCTGAATTGTAACTTGTGGCTGCTGTGTGATAGGTGCTTAGCAAATACTTGAATGCATGAACAAGAGTCTTGAATATAGGGAATTAGTGGCTGTCAATTTCTACTGTGTATGTGTGTATTTAATAAGTTACTGAATAATGTTTATATGGAGTCTTATCCTGCAAGGTCGTTCTCTGTCTTCTTTATTTCTTTTTCTTTTCTTTTTTTCTTTTTGAGACAGAGTCTCACTGTTACCCAGGCTAGAGTGCGGTGGCATCAGCCTAGCTCACAGCAACCTCAAACTCCTGGGCTCAAGTGATCCTCTTGCCTCAGCCTCCTGAGTAGCTGGGACTATAGGCATGTGCCACCATGCCCGGCTAATTTTTCCTATATATTTTTTAGTTGGCCAATTAATTTCTTTCTATTTTTAGTAGAGACCGGTTCTCGCTCTTGCTCAGGCTGGTTTCGAACTCCTGACCTTGAGCGATCCACCCACCTCGGCCTCCCTCTCTTCTTTATTTCTGTCATTATTTTACTAGCTCACTGTACTTTTGTCTTAGGAAAGAAGGAGAAGAAGAAGAAGTTTCAGTCTGTTTTTGTTGCTGTTTCTTAACAGTTCTTATTGAAATTATGGAGGGAAGAGGTCCGAAGGGATTCTCAAAGTGAAGTATATGTTATCTGTGGATTTAATTTATCTATGCGTTCCCAATCCTTCAGTGTCATGGATAATAGAAATGAACTGTATTTTTTTTTGCCATGGATTACAATTCCCTTTTTTGGGGGGAGGGGTTTGATTTGGTCAAAGTGTTTATGGGAAAGAGGGGGTTGGAGATAATCTGTGTGCAGAAATAGACGAAACTCCTCTTCATGTCGTCTGTCTATTGGTAGAGCCTGCCACTTGCCAGGTGTTGACAGATGCAAAGCAAGGTACTTGATCTAGAAGTAAATGCTAAAGGGCCAGTGTCATCTGCAGGTGAATTATTTAATTACTGACAAAGGGTATTAAACATTTTACAGTGTGCTCTCAGAAATAAAATAGCATTAAATTTCATGATTTCATGTGAAGGATTGTAAACGTTCTTATCCATTCTGATGCAGTGAAAAAAACTAAACTGAAGAACCTAGAGAATTGGCTGCATTAAAAATTCTCAAGTGATATTTTTGGATTTTTTAAATTTTTAAATTTTTTTTTAAATTTGAAATTTTTAAAGGGTACAAGTGCTTTTGTTACATGGGACCTTTTATGATGCTTAAGTTGGGGCTTTTAGTTTGCCCATCACCCAAATAGTGTTCATTGTATCCCATTGGCTGGTTTTACCTGTTGCTCTTCCCTGTTTCCTCCCCTCTTTGATTCTTTATAGTGTTTGCTCTGCAAAGAGACACACACACACACACACACACACACCCCCACCCCCACCCACCCACCCACCCAATACCAACTAACAAACAGTCTACAACAGAGAAACAGACAACAGATAGGGTCAAGAGACACGGAATCTGTCTGTACCTACCTGTGCCATGTTTTTCTAAGTTGTCAGGGGAGGATTATATCTACATTTGTCAGTAATACTGAGAGGAATGACTAAAATACTCTGAGCTCATTAGAAAGGGAGTCAGCATAAACATTTCCTCTTTTTATTAGAAAGGTGATTAATTATGGCTTAACTAACCACCATTAGCAACTGAGGGTAAGGTTTGAGGCTTGAAATAGAGATGGTTTGAAATGTAAATTTTTATGTGCAGCTACTGTTTTGACAACCAAATCATTCCTTCTTCCTTTTGTAGGCTTTAGAATCCAAATTAGCAGCTTGCAGGAATTTTGCAAAGGACCAAGCATCACGAAAATCCTATATTTCAGGGAATGTTAACTGTGGGGTTCTGAATGGCAACGGCACAAAGTTCTCTCGATCAGGGCACACGTCTTTCTTCGACAAAGGGTAAGTCCTACGTGTTTTCACTCAATTTGTTGAGTGGTGGTATAATTGCAGGTTATTAATAGTGAGCTTACCTGAAGCCTTGCAAAGGTAAACTCAGTTTGATAAACCTCCATGAAACCTGCTACCGTTCTAATCTTAGGGTACATGAAATGTATTGCTGCTTTCTAGTCCTCATGGAGTCTGTTGCCCTGGGAACCCTGAGTCTGAAGCTCTGTCCTGGGAAGTAGACTCTTGACAGGCAGCAGCGCTGGGCTCTGGAGAGTCAAGATGACTGTCAGTCCCTGTGTTCAGGGGGCTTATAGGCTAGTAGACTTTCTTAGTAAATACTTTTTAAGGATAAAAGAGAACGCTGCATTTATGTATACGTAAACTCTACTACAAACCTCCTGTCTGAAGATTTTAGAAAAACATAAAGCCCTGATGTATTTAAGCACTGGATCCAGTACAGTTTAGGAGATACAACTTTTCTATGAAGGGAAGACATTTTGTGGGGGATTAAAGTTTAAAATATAAATTGTCTTAAGATTGAAGCAGTGATACATCCTTAATGCAAAAACTGTCAGTTTGTATAGAAGTATATGAAGTAAAAAGTGAATGTGTTTTGCTTTCACATTTTTGCATTCCTTATAGTTACTCTTAGGCATGCAAAATCATATTTTTATGATAGACACCTGCTATAAGCTTTTTTCCACACTTTTATGGAATTGTATTTTAAATATTGCTCTGCAACATGCTTATCATGATTTACATTGCCGATATCTTTCCATGTCAGTATATATTACTCTACCACAATTTATTATTATTATTATTATTATTATTATTTTTTGAGACAGAGTCTCACTCTGCTGCCCGGCTAGAGTGAGTGCCGTGGCGTCAGCCTAGCTCACAGCAACCTCAAACTCCTGGGCTCAAGCGATCCTCCTGCCTCAGTCTCCCAAGTAGCTGGGACTACAGACGTGCAC
>CAUYRT010080477.1:0-17221 GCA_963574885.1 Lepilemur ruficaudatus | reverse complement strand
TTTTGTGTTTGGTTTGTGCTTGGGTTACCCCAGGGAAAACTCCCGCTGGGGAAAATTTTTGTGTATTTTTAAAAAAAAAAAAAAAAAAAAAAAAAAAAAAACCTACAACATATACACAAAAAATAAAAAGCAAGAAATTAAAACATGCTACCAGGGGAGGGGGGAGGGGAGAGAGGGAGGGAGGGAGACCACAAAACAACCAGAAATTAAATAACAACATGGCAGTAGTAAGCCCTTACCTATCAATAATGTTGAATGTGAGTAGACTAATCTCTTCAATCAAAAGACACAGAGTGGTTGAATGGATTTAAAAAAAACAGTCAACCATATGTTTTCTGCAAGAAACATACTTCACCTATAGAGGTACACATCTGAACATAAAGGGATGGAAAAAGATACTCCATGTAAATGGAAACCAAAAAAGAGCAGGAGTAGCTATACTTCTATCAGATAAAATAGATTTCAAGACTAAAACTATAAAAAGACACAAAAAATGTCTCTATATAATGATAAAGGGGTCAAGTCAGCAAGAGCATATAACAATTCAGCAAGAGGATAGAAATACAAGAATGCAAAATAGCTAAGAACAATTTAACTGCACCTACCCATTTCAGAAATCATCACTATTACTATCAACATAAATTTGTACATATTGTTAATTCTTAAACTCTTTTTACCTAAGGTTAATTTTTTAAATTTTTATATCTCCTTTCTTCTTCAGCTAAAATTTCAAAACATGTCTTATTAAACATGAGCTGCTTATTAATAAGAAATGTGTAAGCAACAGAGTTAGTTTTAAAAAAAAAAAAAGGAGAACAAATGTAAATGTAACATAAGCATTAAAAATTAGGGGCAAAATTACACAACCATTAACAAGCATTCACCACTGAGCAGCAGGTTTGACAATCAAATGACAAAAAGGAAAAAGACTTTCACTTTTCTATTTATGTCTGAGAAATTTGGACCTTTTGACATACGGATGTAATGCTTTCATACTTTAAAATTTTTCATTCAATACTTCTTTAAAATTAGATAGCCTCAACTATTCTCTCAAGAATAATCACTAAAACCTGATTTTAAATTCATACCTAAGGCAATAAGAAAATAAAGTCTCCTTAAAGGGAAAATTTAAAGACAGAGAAAGAAGGAAGACTCAAAGAGGCAAGCCAACCTCAAGCCCCCTTTGCTATGTGGGACCCATGCAAAGCCCTAGGAATCCAACATTTCCTTTGTGATAGCTATGCAGAATAAAGAAATAAGAGAGAAGGTCTAGAGCCAGATATCATGCTTAGGACATTGGCAAGAAGCAGGAATCTGTCTTAAAGGGCCACAACTTCAGTGCAAAGGTAAACTGTAAATAAACTTGCCCAATAAAGGTAGACTACAAGAAAAATTTGTTCTGAGAATTCAAAATATACTCCAGATATATGTTAGGTGCCTGTGTGGTTTAAAAAAAATAAAAACCCTCAAACCAATAATTTCAGTTTAAGGTTGCCCTGGGTCAATATTGTCCCTACACTCCCAATAGAAAAATACTAATTCATTCTAACAGAAGGTATCTCAAAATAAATCTCAAAAAAAAGTTCCAAAGAACAAGAGGTCAAAATCTAAAATTACAAACCACACAAAAAAGCAAAATATGAGTGAAAGTAAAAAGAAACAACTAGCACTAGTGTTAGGCCTAGAAAGTCTTCATTTATTAGAATTATAAACATAGAACATAAAATGAGAATATCTAATACATTTAAAGAAACAAAAAAGATGAAAAAATAAGTGGGGAGATGAAAATTATTAAAAATGACAAGGAGTTTTAAAACAGAGCCAAAGAGAAGTTATAAGGGTGAAATAATATTGGATATTGAAAATAAAATATAGATGTTAAATTGCAGATTAGAGGGGAATAAAGAGACAATTAAGAAACTAGAAGATCTTAAAAAAAAAAAAAAAAAAAAAAACCCAGAACATAGTAGAGACAAATAAATGGAAAGTATAAATGATGGGATAGGAAATAATAGTATATGGAGTAAGAAGGTCTAGCATATACAAGATGATAACAAAAGGCAATATGCAAAGAGATAGGAATTAAAATTTTCCCAGAACTTATGAAAGACACCAATCATATTCAAGAAGCCAAAAAAAAATTCCTAACAGGATAAATAAGAAAGAAATTCCACCCTCCCTCAGACACAGAAAGGACTCTAGGACACCAAGGACAAAGAAAACATCATAAAACCAGATAGAGAGAAAAAGCAGACTATCTGGAAAAGAATAAGTTTTTAGGTAAAGAACCGACTTTTCAAAAATAGCAATGAAAACCAGAAAAGAAAATTGTATCTTCAGTGTCCTAGGAAAAGATATCTAAAACCCTCAATTTCATGACATAGGCCCTAGGAAGGCTATCCTTTAAATGCAAAGGCAAATAAAGATACAGTAAGACAAATAAGGGAAATTTACCATCAGATTCTCACTAATGAATTTGAATGATCTACTTGAAGCAAAATTAGAGAAAAAAAAGGGACAAAAAAACAAAAAGACTATGTGTAAACATATATACATATTTATAGTATAACTCAATAATATCGAATGCATAATGCTAAAACAAAAAAGGATATACTAAAATATCACTAAAAACTAGCATACAAATCAAGAAAGACTGATATTAAAGTATTCTTTGGTTCAAGAGAAGACCAAAGATACTGTTATTTTTTTTTCCTTTTAAGTACATGCATGTTAAATTCCTTTTTAACTGTGTACATTTTAAATTTCTTTTCTAAGATCAGAAAAGGATCACTTGTCTTCCAAATTAGTAAATGAGAAAAAATAAAATAGAAATTAAAAATTTATCCAAAAGAAGTTAAGGAGAAAGAAGAGAAAAGAGGAGGAAAGAAGAACACAGAAAAATAAGCCGCAGACAGAAGAGAAGAGGAGAAAGAACAGGATGGGTGGAGAAGGTCAACCTGGACAAAGTAGCATAAATTAAAAATCCAAAATGAAACACCAGTTATAAATGTCAATATATTTTCATAGTGAATACAAAAATGTAAGTCTACCAGGCAAAGACAAAGATTATCAGACAGGATAAAAATTTATTCATGTCATTTACAATAGACCTTCCTAAAATATAAGTAAAGGTATAAAAATGATTAGCTGTGATGAATGTGAACAGCCAGATACATCAAGATAGATAAATCTATGAAACATAATACTGAGAGGAAAATATAAGTCTCAGAAGAATACATGGAAGATGATTCCATTCACATAAAATTCAAAGATATATAAAACCAATCAATATATTAAGAATAGATATATATGGTAAAACTATAAAGAAAAAGAATCATAAGCCCAAAATTAAAGATAGTGGTTACCACAGAATAGTTGGGAATGGGGAGAGTGATGAGTGGAGGAGGGTAGAATTAAGGAGGGATGCATGGAAGCTTCAAAGTTATAGGCAATATTCTGGATCTCGTCCTCATTAGTAGAAAAGTAGTCACATGTTTTACTGTTAGGAAAAATGGTCTTTATATATGTTTAATGTTCTATAAAAATAATTTTGAAACAACTCAAAGTATTAGTAACTTCAACTTTTTTGGTCTTGAAAGACTTTCTTAAGATCATGTTGACAGCAACAAGTACACTGATCTCACTGTTTGCCACAAGATTTTCTATTTCTATCTTCACATACGTGATGCATGGCACAAAACAGATCAACTCCGAAGTCAAGCTCTTCTACCTTCTTTGTGTTTTAAATTCCAGAAATGCAGAAAAAATAGATTCCAAAAATGACACTGATTAAATGGAATAATGACTTTCAAAGGCTGTTCACTTGTTTTGATGTAAACACATTATCCTGTAAAATTTTCCAAAATGATTTTCTCAGAGTTATAGTTATTCACTTTATCAAATCTAAATCCAAAATCTCCTTGGAAATCTTCTAACAAAAAGATAACTTTAGTGAGAAAATATTTCTTATAAACTTTCAAAATACAAATTTTGACTGTGATTAAGTAGATATAATCCCTAAAATCACAAAACACAAAGACTGGGTAAGACTGGATTTTCTGAGATAGAAATTTTGCCTTGACAGGTGCGACAAATTGAGAAAATGGAGATGCAGTCTGTAAATACTTTGCTATGTACATAGATGGGTATAAACTATAAACGCTTGATTATCACTCATAATGATGCCAATACCTATCTTTTCTTAATGTTTCTACATAAATGTATTCAATAACTCAAACATAATTATTAAATATCTCAAGAGCCACTAAAAGTTGTATTTGATACTTTGATGAAGTTAGTCTTTTCCCTAGTGTTCAAAACTAGCTCAAAACTGTCACCAAGAATACTGATAATCAACCAATAAATCTTATTAAACAGAAGAACTTTGTGATCGCCACATCAAATCCTCATACAACAAGGCAAATAATCTGGTATTTAATGTATGGGTTTTCACATAATTAACAGGACAGTAAAAGGTTGATGTGGCTTATAATTGCTAAGCAGTCTCAGAAGGCAAAGAATGGCTCTAAAAATATTATATATCTGGAGGGGGTAGGAGAGAGCTAATGTCAAGGGGAAGCAGTCTACTTTTTTCCTTGATTTTTGATTTAAAGAAATCCTGATCCTAAACCAGCACTGAAGAACAATGATTAATCAGTGCACTTGTTTCTTTTTGATTCTATTCACAAACATTAAAAATTTTTAACTCTGATACACTCAACAATATCACTGGTCTAACAATGATCTCAAAAGCTTACAAAACTTAGAATTGCTTCTCAGAATTTAGTCACATCTGTATATAAACAATAAATATGAAAAACTGACTTTATGAGCAAGCACATCATAACTAACAGGAAAGACCAAAGATTTGATCATAGGCATAACTTCCCAGTATTACATACCAAGCTAAGTAATTTCTCTGATTGGAACACCAGAGAAAGAAATAGTCAAGTATCTCCTCAATTTTATCTCTACATTAAAGTGGCTTTATTGAGACAGAAAAATGTCTCCAATGATAAGATTTTCTACTCTTTTCAGTTAAAAAAAACTGCTTTATGAAAAACATCATAGATTCCTAATATATTCTAGAACCATCCATTTTTGGAAAAATAATTCCACAAGCTTTTGATTTTTCTATTTTAAATAAGATTCAAATATTATAGAAGAGACAAATAGCATACTTTCCCAGCATTTTAGGTAAAATCATAATAAAATATCCCATCCACGGTAAAATTCTTGAATTCATACATAAAACTCTTTAATTTTGTTTTCTTCTGTTGTCATAGTCATCTACTCAAAATATGAAAAGAAGAAAGAAAAAGGCAGGGAGGAAGAAAATAGCAGTAGTAAAGGAAGGGTCTACTTTGATTTATATTGAAAAACGGTGCATATCTCCAGTGCCCACTGGCTGACAGATAAACTGAGAAATGAATGTCAGTTGTTGCCCCAATCAATCCTATTAATACCCTCTTCCTACATTTAAATTCCATAGGAACAGACCTTGGATCTGTTTTGTTTCCTCAAGCCACACCCCTAAGATAATACTTGGAAAATAACAAATATTTTTTAAATGAATACA
The DNA here is from genome assembly GCA_963574885.1 of Lepilemur ruficaudatus. Taxonomy (NCBI): domain Eukaryota; kingdom Metazoa; phylum Chordata; class Mammalia; order Primates; family Lepilemuridae; genus Lepilemur; species Lepilemur ruficaudatus. The sequence continues at coordinate 11,643 of CAUYRT010080477.1, read as the reverse complement.
TTTTACAGATACAGATTAAGCTGGAAACCAAAGCTCTTCATTAATGAAGAGACCTGTCAAATTCTCTAATCCATTCTCAGTTTCTAACAACATAGCCAAGCTAAGATTGCAGGCAGCTAAAATTAAAACCTCATCATTTTAATTAACAAATATCTATTGAGCATTTCCTGAGTGCTAAACGTTGTGTCCAGTAAAGACAGGTAAATAACAAATATGAAGGCCCTAGTTTCAGGCCAACCATTAGTTTACAGTCTAGAGAACACACTGGAAGTGGCAAATGCAGAAAAATAAGGGTAAAACTGAAATAAACTAAAAATTCTTTGTTTACTCGTCATACTCCTTAAACCTCACTTTCACATTTCAACAGGTAGGGTCTTTTGTTTTAAATACTTGTATGCTCAAGGATTTTTTCATACTATATACAAATCTTAGAAATGTCCAAAAAAGTAATAATCAAAAAAATACTAAAGAATATTTTCAATATCATTAACCTCCAATTATAGAATGCTATTCTACTATGCATAACATACATATACGTATTACACACATACATATATTCTTATGCAGAAATAATCATTCATTTCTTATATAATAAAAACCAAAACTAATCTACCTTACATCCTTGCAGCTCTGAAATTCTCTGATTCTGACTACTCAGACATTTCTTAACAACTTCTGCTTAAATTTTTTCAAGAATATTCTGGTTTAGCTGCCTACTTAATTCAGAGTTAGCGTATAGCCTCAGAATGGATTGAAATCCCTCCTCTCAAGCACCACAAATAACATACACATACATATTATATTTCAGGTACATCTTGTTAGGCTTTTTTTTTCTAACAAGTCTATTTCCTACCATCCAATAATCTGACAGGTTTAAATATGCCCAGTTTATCAAATTACATTTATACTTCTTTTTTAATTTTGGACACAATTATTTCTCAGAGGTACCAAAAATTAGCCCCATTCCAAAAGTCTAAAAATTAATTTATAGAAACACCTATGTTAGCATTGCCAGATAAAATACAGGATACCCACTAAAATGTGGATTTCAGATAAAAAACACATTTTTTTCTTCTAAGTATGTCTGGAATTCAATTTGACTGAGTGCCTTGTATTTTTATTTGCTAAGTATAGCAATATTAACCTACTGGCCCCTACAGCAACAACATTTCCAACAAAGGAAAAAATTAATTAGTGGTATTTCTTACTATGTCAAACAAGAATCAGCAAATATATATACGACACCAAAATTCAGAGCAAAACTCTGTGACATTAAGTTGACAGTTTCTAATCATGATGTCTTTTTAAAAACATCTTAAGTTTGCCATGTAGCATTCAGTAATAAATACAAAAGGTACTATGGATTCTATATTTCTTCATGCATACCAATATTAGGTATTCAACTTTTACCTTGAGAAATTATTGAGGTATACAGGCTATTTAATTGAAGGCACCACAAAGAAAGTACTAAATAAAAATGACAGATTAATGACATCTGTTTCATCTATTTAGTAACATGTCCTGATGATGTTCAGATAGATGAATTACCTTACAGGATTACTGGTCAAAGACACTCGAAGGGACTCTAGGCACGTGACAAGTCTCTCATCTGCAGATCCCATTTTCAGCTCATGAATGAACTCCTGAGGTGAGACCTGTCGGCTACGCTTAAGACTTCCCTGTAAAATAAGTCAAAAAGAACTTTTTAATTCATGCTGCATGAAGATTATCCATAATAAGAAACTAATCCCACCACTCATTAACAGGTACACATGACTAGATGATTTGCATTACTTTGAGGTGATGATTTCCACTTCTGCTTATAAATCTATAAATTTATACTCTGTGGTTTCCATAAAAGACAGTAATATAAGATCAAAAAGTATACAAATTAAAATAATTGCTTCTTCAAATGCAAAATGTCATGGAGTACAATTAAGAGTATATCATAGGAAATATATTAAAATATAGTAATATATGTTAGGCACACATGAAACAAAAATCAAAATTCATATAAGAACTACCCTATTAAAATTAGTACACTGACTACCAACATGGGAAAAGCTACTAAGCATTAATCCATTCAACTGCCATGAAAAGCATAGTTTTAGGCACTGTAGACACAGGAATTAACAAAACCTAAGTCTGGAAGGAAAAAGATAGACAAGAAAATAATAATTTTCAGTGCAGTCTAATTCCTGTAACATAGTACCAAGGGACCAAAGGAAGAACACTTAACTTGGCAGAGCAGATCAGGGGATCCTGGGTGACTCGGCAAAGTTAAGAAAGGAGGAGGTAAAGAATTAGAAAAGAATCCCTCCCAGCCCAAAATATAATATACATACACACAAAAAGAGAAAATTAAAACACAAACATGCGCGTGTGCAAACACACACACACACACCCCTTAAGATAGAGGCCAAATCATGGAGTGACAAAGCACCACTACACAATTAATTTTCCCAGGGGAGTTTTGGAAGGCTCACTCTGGTACAATATGAAATATGGACTGAAAGAGTTGAAGTCAGTTCATTATTCAACAAACATTAAATGCTTACTCAATACTAGGCACTGTTCTAAATGCTGAGAATAAAATCGCAAGTAAAAGATGAAAATTTCTACCCACGTGTAGCTGTATGATAGTGGGGAGAGACAGAAAATAAATGAAATAATTAAAATACATTACACTGCAAATAATATAAGCGCTATGGAGAAGAATAAAAGCAGAAAGGGGAATAAGGAACATAGCATGAGGCATATAATTTTAAAAACGGTGGTCAAAGAAAGGCTCACAGAGAAGAATTCAAATGCCTCAAACATGAGCGTTTAAATAAAGAGTCTAAAGGAGATGAGACAGCTAACCATACAGAAATCTAAAAAAAAAAATATTGTGACAGAGAGACTATAACGTTTACCAGACACTGAAAGAACTTGTACTTCTACCCTGAGATCAGACGGAGAAAGCCTATTGTGAAAACATACATAGCCCAGGTGGGAAATCGTGAAGATGGTGAACTAACAACAAAGTTCTGAATACCTATTTAAATTACAGGTTAGGCATCCAAGGGCGGGAAAGGAATTGTACATGTTTAAAAGCAGATTACCTGAGATGGCAGGAAACTAGGTGTATTTTTTTCAAGTCTTTTGTTTTTCTTAATTTGCTATGATGCTGCTTAAGAAAACATTCTCAGTAATGCAAAACAAATTAGCAAGGCAGAGACAGGCTACTTTTATTCCCATCAATATCAAAATGGTAATTTATTAAAGAAAAACTCACTGGCAAAATCTCAAGAGAATTGAAAATGATAAAGAAAATAAAGTTGAAAGGGGAACTGAGAGCAATGAAAACAAACATCCAATTATTTTTATCATAATCACTGATATTAAAAAGAATATATTCAACTTGCACTGACACAGCACTTATCAACGGTAATTTAAAGCAAAAAAAAGACAAAGTATTATTTGTTCAACAGAGAAAATTTGGAAAACAGAAAAGTAACAGGAAAAAAGGTATCTTGAAATAACTACTATTAATCTGGTATTTCTACATAAAGCATTTTTCTCATAGATATGTACAGAATATTCTATGTACATTTGTACTTAAACACATATATTTTACCTACAAAAACACGTAATACCTACTGTTCTCTAGGCTACTTTAATCACTGAGCATTACTTTATGAACATATCCCAGTTTCAGTAAGTCTTAAAGAATATGACTTTTCCCTGCCTATAGACTATTGACATAAAATTACTTAATTAGTTTCTCACTCTTGAGCATGTAGTTTGCTTACAATTTCTTGATATCATAAATTTTCCACGTTTCCTATGCATGCTGCCAGACCAATATTTTTATACAAAGATATTGCAATGTAGGTTAAACTAGATGATCTCTTGTAGCCCATTCTAAATTGTCTACGGAAATAATTATGATTCTGTAAGGATCAAAATAAACCACAATTGAATAGATTTTTTTCAATAATATATGAGTAAGCCCCATGTAATAAATACTTTTTAAATATAAGCATAAGCAATAAGTGCATTTGGAGAAAAATAAAAGTGGTATTAAAAGATTAAAAACCAGAAGCCACCTGTCCCACATCTTAGCCCTATCTCACAAAGGCAATCATTTCTAATTCCTTTAACAGTTTCTTCTAATAGTTACATAATATCTAAATAAAGTAACTATTCTGATATTTTTAAATTTCTCAACTTTAAATATTACATTTGACTTTTATTATGAAAGACTTAATTATCTTAAAACTTTGCAACTTCTTCTCTCTCATCCTCTGAATACAGTTATAGGTAACCTCAATTAAACCAAAAGATGCCATTCCATGAAACGACAGCTAACTGAATCCATGTTTTATGAGGCCCCTACAGCAAAGTCCCTAAAGAGATATCAGGCATCCAAAAATCTTAATCCTTTATTTAACTTTAATGACACTAAATAAGACATTCTATGTCCCCATTCATAAAGTCATCCAGTTATTATAATTTCTATGTTGATAAAACTGAATGCTTTCCCTGAATGCTGAATACTGGCAAAAAACACAAGACTCTGGGTCAGAGACAAAGGACTTCATTATGCATATATTGGTTTCCCAACCCACCAAGTCTCATGGGGGCAATACAGGACCCATGATGGATGCCCAGACATGCAATGGATTGCATTATAGGAGAACACTGAGCTTGGGGGGATTCGCCATTTTTACAGTCAGCAGTAATAAGCCTAGACACCTTGGCCAGAGGGAAACATAACCTCATCTCTCAAGGCTGCTGCTCACTACAAAAAAAAACTCTGAGAAATGGGCTGGGTAAAGAGCAATCAAGCCTTGCATTGTTGGCATATTCATCATCAAGAAGATTCAGGGAAACTCAGGGCCCATGGTAGACTGCCTCTCGCAAAGATAAACACATTTCATAAGAAACTTATATTCTCAATAAAAGAACTCCTACAACTCAATAAGGCAAATAGCATTTAAAAAAATAGATAAAAGCCTTCACAAAAGAAGATATATGAATGGCCAATAATCATATGAGGACATGTTCAAGATCACCAGTCATCAGGGAAATGCAAACTGAAACCACAAATACAGTAACACTACACATCCTCTAGAATGGTGAGGATGTGAAACACCTGGAACTCCCCTACACTACAGATGGAGGTATAAAATGGCAGTCACTTTGGGAAAGAGTTTGGCAATTTAAATTAAATATACACTAACTATATGACCTAGCAATACAAACAAGGTGTTAAGCAAGAGAAAAAAAGAAAAAATATATTCATACAATATTCAGAATAGCTTTACTCATAGTAGCCAAAACTGGGAACCACCCAAGTAATCATCAACAAATTGTGGAATATCCATACAACGGAATAGTGAATAGCAATAAAAAGAATTCACTACTGATAATGCAACAAGATAGAGGAATCCCAAATATTATGCTCAGTTAAGAAGGCAAACAAACAAAAACAAGTGCATAGTAGATAGTTCCATTTACAAGAAAGATCATGACCAACCTGTCAATCTTTTCTCTGGGGCCATTATCATTCAGGAATAGAAGCACAGATGTTAATTTTTGGCGCGTTTGGCTGGAGAACAGGGAAATGGGGTGACATTTTAAATAGGGCAGCAAGTAAATTTTACCAATAAACACTAGGAAAGACAGGCTAAACACACTGGATAAAAATAATTATTTCAGCCACATTGTTTTTCCAGTTTTGAGTAGTTTACTGCATCAAGGTCTCTCCATTCCTCGAGAATCCTGCCTCTAACACTCTCCCCTTGCCCAAACCCTCACCACCATTACTATGCCCTTACTCAGGCCTAATCTAGACATCAGTTAGATCTGGGCTGAGAGTGACTTCTCCAGGGAGGCCTTTCATGAGCCACACAGTGAGCACCTCGAACTATGGATTCATTTTTCATAACACTCACTACTCCATATTGAAATAACTTTAATTACTATTTATTATTAAAGGATATAATGTGTGCCAGGCACTGTTTACGTGATGTGGCTACAGGCATAAAAGATGACTCCCAGGTTTTTGGCCTAATCCAAAACATTGGCCCCATCTACTCAAATGGGGAAGATAGAATAAAGAGAGTGAGTGATAGGGGATGAAGCTACTTAACAGTCACAAATATGAACAAATTATATCTTTTTGATAATATAGTATTTGTGTAGAGACCAGAATAAAGAGAAAAAGGAGACACGGGAAAACTGGAAAGGAGAATTTCAAGCAAACAGAAGAGCAAATACAAAGCTCTGAGGCAGGAATGAACTTGGCATCTTCAAAGGACAGCAATTAGATTCATCTAAATCCCAATAAGCATGACAGAGTTAGAGATGACAAAGACAGACAAAACAGGAGGGAGGGAGTCTGATCCTGGAGCCTAAGTGCCAAATGTTGTATGGGGCTAAGAATGGTTTTCACATATTAAAGGCTTGAAAGAAAGAGGAGAAAGAGGAAGAAAAGCAGAAGCAAACAGCAGCAACTGAGGTCATATGTGACAAAGCCTAAAATGTTTACTATTTGCCATTTTTAAAAAAGCTTGCCAGCCTCTGATAGGGTCTTATAAACCATGGTAAGGACGTTAGGCTTTCTCCTGAGTGATATGGATTAAGTATTAGAGGGTTCTGAACATAGAACGTATAAGATCTAATAAACATTTTTTTAAAGATTATTTTAACTACTATGTGGCAATATACTATATGTGGCAAAACATGAAACAAGGAGATCAGTTAGAAGGCTATGGCATTGTCTGGCCAAGGGTTGATAGTAGGCTAGGCACAGTAGCTCATGCCTATAATCCAGTACTGTGGAAGGCCAGGAACCCTTGATCCCAAGTTTTCGAGACTAGCATGGGCAACAAAGGAAAGACTCGATCTCTACCAAAATAAAAAAGAAAGAGTTGATAGTAACCTGGCATAAGATACGGGTGATAGAAGGCATGAGATTGCTCAGTATGAAAGCAAAATTTGAATATAGAGCAGACAGGACTTGCTGATAACTCGGGTGTGAGGTATGAATGCAGTTAAATTCAAAGATAGTATCTAGGTTTTGTTCTCAACAAGCAAGTGAATGGTGCTGCCATCTACTAATCACTGTGACCTTGACAAGAGAGCTTTAGTGGTAGATTGGGGTAAACCTGATCATAAATTCAAGAGGGAAAGCAAAAAGAAGAATGGACAACTCTTTCAAGTAGTAAAGGAAACTGAAATATTTCACCCCAAAATCTATTTCCTCAAGCTAGTTCAAGATGGCTATTCAGAAGGGCTGGAAATATAAGAATAGTTTTTTGGGGGAGGAGGGATTTGTATCTGTCCAGAAAATCTGCATTAATGCAGCCAGGCTTTCTCTGAAGGCCTTGCCTTGTCAGATCTAGGAAAAATTAACTGAAAATCTGACATCTTGAAGTTCTGAAAGAAACATTTACCATCCATGCTCTCTGAAGGCCACTACCTGTGAGGTTTCATCTAAATAACAAGACCACATTTTTCTAGCCAGGCCTCCTCTACTCCCCTCCCATAATTTGTCTTGCCACTATAAACTGATTTACCACCATAACTGGTTTTGACTATGCATTCTGAGCTCCTATTCTTTACATAACTTCAAGATGGTATATAAGTTTCTGTACGCGCCCCCACCCCAATGCATGCTAATAAAATTTGTATGCTTTTTCTCTTATCAATCTGCCTTTTGTCAGTTGATTTTTCAAAGAACCTTCAGAGGGCAAAGTGGAAGTTTTCTCTTGGCCTATACAGTAGACTTTCTGTAAAAAGGGAGCAAAGAACTGGGGCAGTAGCCAGAGGGGAACCTGAGGTGTGATTTTTTGGAACATGGATGGAAAAGAACCATGGTAATGCTTTCATGCTGAAGAGAATGACCAAGGAAAGGAAAAGAAACTGATGGTGGAGGGAGTAGGTATAGATGCAGGACAAAAAACATACAAGCAAACATAAAAAATCCGTGAGTAGAGGACAGATGATGTGCCCTACTATACAAGAGGAAGAACTGACTTTATATAGTTGTAGGAAAGTTTATTACTGGAAAAAGAGCAAAAGCAGAGTTCAAGGGAACAAATTCTAGTAGATTCTTAGATCTGGTGATTAGGAAGTGAGGTACGGCAATTCTCTTCTGTGAAAGCAGCAGCAATATAATCAGCTAAAAATGAGGCCACAGAGTTGAAGGTAGGAAATTGTTAGGATATCAGAGCTTGCTTGTGAACTGTGGTCTTTCAGAGAAGACTAGTCAGCATAGCTGCTTGCTTCCTCCCAGATACACGCTGTGCTAAGGCACAGATGCAAAGGAGGAGACTAATTTAGCTTAACCAAGGGCAAGGTTTACATGGCTGGAGAAGCAAATGAACTGATGGTTTATGCAAGAGAGTAAAGAACTGTCAGTTTTAGGTAGATAGGGAGAGGAGTATAGGCATGGCAGGAACAAGGGGGTGATGAGCATGAAAAAATGGTAGAGTCAATGCATTAGCATTGCCATTGGGGCTATAGAATTCTGAAAGTTGGGATTCTAAGTAAGAAAGACAGATAGTGCTTGGGAAAGAAAGTCTGTAATTCACATTCAAAGGTGATATTTTACTGTTCCAGGTAATGGGTAGCTGAGATTGGGTGGAAAACAAAGATCATTGAGAATGAGAAAGTAAATGAGAAAGTAGAATGTTGGATGGATCAACTATGTGAATGATGAAGTCATTAAGGACGATGACAGTGGTAGCAGCAGAAAGGAAAGCAACAAGCTAGATAGCCAACCCTTCTAGGAATAAGGAGGAGTCTGTCATACACACCAGCACCTCTGTGTGAAGTTACATCATCACTAGAATGCATCCAACTAGGGCAGTGTCTGCTTCTGCCTAATTCATCACCTTATCACAAGGGACTTTATTTACCACAAGTCCCTTGTAAAATGCGTGGCATTCAATGAATACATGAGGTTACAATAAAATGGAAGGTACACATAGATGAAAGAATAAAATAAGAAAGGAGAGGAAGGTAAATTATACACACGCCCCAAAAATATTCTGGAACAAATGCTTACTCAGAAAGGAATATTTTAAATTAAAGACATAGGAAATAGACTAGATAGATCAACTGGGAGATTAGTTTTCAACACAATTAACCCCTTTTATTATATTCCTATCTAAATATAGATACAAAACAAAGGAAAATGAGGAGAGAAAATATTACGTTACAAGAATAATCAGAAATATTCCTTATAAGCACAGTTCTTGTCTTTCTTTCTTGTACATAACTTCAAAGGAAGTGGGAAGTAGAGGGAGAGAGGGGAAGGGCACTCAGGGCTGCATATCTCTAAGTCCATTAGCCATAAAGATGAAAATACTTAGAAAGCTTTATCCCCTGTGGCATCAAAACACATTAGTGAGATAAGAATGTCTGCCTGACATCACAAAAATTAGAAGGATATTTATCCAACATAATTTTTAAATCTTTTTTAATCCCTTAGTAAATTTTATTCTAAAATACCAAATGCAGGAGAGAAAGAAAAGTATATAGATAATTCTTATCATATTCTTTATTAAATGTATTCTAAGGTGCAAAAAGTAACATATCCTTTCACATACTTATTTCCCTTACCATTTCTATTTCTCTAAAACCACTTTCTTTTGCTACAAAACTATTACAGGTAATAGCAACCTTTTCCTTTGACCTGTCTTAAACAGATTATTTTGTCTCTACCTAAATGCCTATATTTCATCTCAGTTCAGGTGTAAGACTTATTCAGCACATATTTCCTCACTATTGTGTCTCATTAGTCTGTTTGCAGAGTAATTCCAAATACTATTTTAATGATAAAATAAAAATACATCATATTTCCAGTTATCAGTGGATAGTGTTGAAGAACTGACCTCTTTTCATTTTTAAAATAATTGAATGATCTGTAAACAACTATGAAGAAACCACCATTAATAATGATCTGATTTTTAAATAATAAAAGAAAAAAACTAAATCTAGAATGTCTGCACACACTGTAGGAAAATGACACAGCATAATGCCAACGTGGGTCAGGACAATGACCTGCTTTGTGTGCCTAATGAAGTGTCTGACACGTGGCAGTTGTTTAAAGTAAAAGTTTGCCTAGATTATCTGAGACATCACAGGAGTCAGAAGTTAAATTCTTTAACACTACTCCAACTGCTGTAGACTGTTATCCAAGTCACTGAATCGTACCTTATTCTCCCAGAATATAGCCTACACCAAAATTCACCATGCAATATCTTCAACTACAGATAATAGTTCAGTCTTTAAATCACACTTAAATCTATAAAGAAAACTAGCATTTTTTAATGTGAAGACCCAAAATATATAACTTCTAGAAAACACTGAGGAACTGTAAGAATAGGTTGAAATCTCAATTTTTATGTGAAGTTAGTTAATAGATTCTAGGTCCTTCTCCTTGACATTTACTTTGTAATTTTAAGCAAGTAAATTAGAGAGAACAGAAAAATGCCATCAATATAAGCATAAATAGTGAAAAAGCCTAATTTCTTACAGTGATGAGAGAGTGTATATGTACTCTTCCATAGGTGTGTGTGTCTATCTCTACGCCCATGGGTTTTCACTTAAGTCAATAACTATAAATTAACTGCCTCAGTTTTTCTTTACTATTGCAATTCCTGACTTCCTGGTACCTATTCAGGTGATGATCTTGTGAAGATGAATGAGATGTTACAAAATGTCGAGGCTATTTAAAGAAATAGTTTACACTGATAATGACAATATTTTAAGGAAACCACAGAGTCAGCAAAGTACAAAACAAGGGTAAGCACAGTTGTTGCCAAGAGGGTAATTATAATCTACATTACTATCATGTATATTACCATTAAAATGCATTGCAATTTCTTTGCATTTTTCAAATGATTTCAAGCATTTCTAATGCCAATGATCAACAGAAACACTAAACTGTCAGTGTAGTATGAATAACAAGTTTTCAGAACACTTACAACCCAAAGAGATCTCCAGTGCCAATAAAATCTGTTATTCACAGATGATTTTATGCAAACTCATAACACAAACTAGGAAAGCTGAAGAGTATGGCAGAAAGGTGCATTCACCAACAACATCAAGTTTAGCAAGGAATTCCCTTAAAGAGTTATTTTTTTATAAAGATTTAATTAGCACCATTAATGTACCCAAAATTCTGCCTATAATTTTAGAAGCTGGTTTTAGTGTACATTAAAAATAGCATAAGAGTTTAGAATCATCAAGTACATTTTACAAAGAAATATAAGAATACAGATAATCTGTTCTGCTCCCTTTACGTTTCCAAAATATTTCTATAAAGAAAAAGTATAATGATCCAATACTAATTTAAGACACTTAGAAATTAACTTGAAATAATAAGAATTCAACCCACTACATTTTCTTATGATCCATCAACACTTAAACAGCATCAACCTCCCTTCTACTGGAAAATCTTTCCTGCATTGACTCCACTGCCTTCAAGAGGACATTTGATTATTTAGACTATTTTACATGTTTAAGAGTTGCTTCAACTGCTAAATGCAATAGTCCAGTGTTATAACAATTCTACCTTCTTACCATGACCAGAACTGAGATGTTCTTTTAGCTCTTAAGCCTCAAAAAGGAGATACCATACAG
>CAUYRT010080476.1:0-23855 GCA_963574885.1 Lepilemur ruficaudatus | reverse complement strand
AGTAGCTGGGACTACAGGCACACACCTCCACGCCCGGCTAATTATATGTGTATGTGTATATATATATATATATATATATATATTTTTTTAGCTGTTCAGCTAATTTCTTTGTATTTTTTTAGTAGAGACAGAGTCTCGCTCTTGCTCAGGTTGGTCTCGAACTCCTCAGCTCAAACCATCCTCCCGCCTCAGCCTCCCAGAGTGCTAGGATTACAGGCGTAAGCCACCAATGCCTGGCCCTGGTTGTTATTTTGAAATCATAGTCTGTTAACTTGAATTTCTGAATCATCTGCGGGTCTGCTTCTATTGTTTGTTGATTATTAATCACATTTTCCTACCTCTATACATATCTTGTTATTTCTTATTTTTATTAGACATCGTATAACAAAACCAGTATAAACTCCAGATGATATACTCTTTCACAGAGAAGTTTCTTCCTCTCCTCTCTACAAGGTGAAGAGCTGATGGCTTTGGATGGCTTCAGTCCATGTGGGGATTGAGCTGGGTTGAGACTGGACAGCAGTTTTCAGTTTTCTTCAGATTCCATCCATATCTGATTTGTTTCTGTTTTTTGGATATAACTTTTCTGGACTTTTTTGTTTGTTTGTTTGTGGAGACATGGTCTCGCTGTCACCTGGGCTAGAGTACAGTGGGATGATGGTAGCTAACTGCAACATTAAACTCCTGGGCTCAAGAGAGCCTCCTGGCTCAGCTTCCTGAGTAGCTGAGACTACAGGTGCATGCCACCATACTCGGATAATTTTTTTATTTTTTGTAGAGACAGGCTGTTGCTATGTTGTCAGGCTGGCCATGAACTCCTGGCATCAAGCAGTTTCCCTGCCTTGGCCTCCAAAAGTGCTGGGCTTTTTTTTTTTCCTGAGATAGGGCCGCAAGCTAGCAGGTCTGTGTCTCCTTATGCTGAAAGATTGCAAGAGATTTAGTTTTGCCCTTCATAGGTATTTGAGCTTAGCTCTTTGGCTTTCTCTCCAGGCCTTCAACTTTAAAATCTGGCAAATGTATTGAGAGTTAGGCTAGCTGCATGTTTGAGGCAGGCTTCTTCTCCTTTCCCTGAGATTATGAGAGACTCATTCTGCCTTTTAGGTGTTGATGTTCTAGTTCCCTAGCCTCCTGCATGGAACACTCTCAGCAAATGTCTCATGGGGGAAAATGACCACGTTTGGGATACCTCAAGTTTCTAATCTATGATGTCAGCTCCATGCAACCACCAGAATCCTGTTGGCTTCTCTTCTCAGTGGTGGAGTTCTTCTGCCTGCCCCAGCCCAGTCTTCTTTCCATATACAGAATTGGCATGTCTTGAGTGAAAAAACAGCTGTACATTGTCATCTCATTTCAGAAAGTTCTCCCTTCTCTGTAGTTTCATCATTCTCCAATGCCTTTTAAAAAGTGATTTTTGTAACATATCTGATTTTTCTAGTTGTAGTGGAATCATTGGAGTATGATGACTTTCCACATCTGAGTTGGAAGTGAAGTCCTGTGGAGACTGCTTTTGTTTCACTCCTCAGTTAACCTTGGATCCAGAGATGGGATAGCTGTCCTCCTTGGCTCCCCCTTTCCACTTCCAAATGACATCTCTTCCCTCTTCTTATAAAAGTGTCTTTATAGTTCATAATGTCAAATTTAGTACTCCATCCATATCTACTCTCTTTATTATGTACCAACCTCTTGGTTACTCTTTGTACTTCTTTGATAACTTTAGAATCTGGCTCACCACCTTCCTTTCTACCTCTACCCCTATCATTGTTCTTGGTGGCTTCAGCATCCACAGGGATGTTCCTCTCACATCCCTGACCTATCTTCCAATTATCTTTGCTTTTACTATTCCTTAGTTGTTCTGCTTCATGACTCTTGATCATTTATCCCAAATTACTGTGCCATTTCTGAAACCTCTATCCCTTCATCTCACTTTTCGTCTAACTTCCCACTTCACTGACTCTGGGATTTCTACTCTATCATGTCTTCAACTGATTGACACCGCCAGTTTGTTCATTCAATAATTTTTGTACTGTCAAATAATGACTCCTATGTCCTCATTTCTCTCTCTACCCACCTTAGATTCCTTGGTTCATAATTGTTATTGAAAAATGAGTCTCCACAAAATTGAATGATTTAAAATAACAATAGACATTTTATTATTGCTTCTCACAGTTATGAGAATGGATAAAACTTTTTTGCTCAAGATCTCTCATGCACTTGCATGTCAAAGGGGCTGGAGTTAAAGTCTTCTCAAAGGCTTCCTTACTTACATGCCTGGCAGTTGAAGCTGGATGTTGACTAGGACCTCAGCCGGGACTGACAGCTAGAATATGTATGTGATGTATAACCTCTCCATGTGGCTGAGCTTCCTCGTAGCTTGAAGGCTGGGTTCTAAGACAGTTATCCAAGCGGTAGAGCCTGGTAGCATTACCTTTTATAACCTAGGCTCAGAAGTTACTCAACATTACTTTCACTCTAGTCTGTTCATTAGAAGTGAATCGCTAAGGCTAATCCATATTCAAAGGAAGGAATTAAACTCCATCTATGATGGGAGCAGTGTCAAACATTTGTAGACATGTTTTTAAAATGCTAAAATCATGATAACCACTTTCAAATACCATTATCTCCTTTACCTGTCTCTCCCTCTGTCCTATTGATGTGGCAAATACCTAACCCTGGTAATGCTCGAATATTCACCAATCCATGCCTACCTCTGAGAAACTGAACATTAATTAAAGGAAGAACACACAAATTGACTTGTATCCCTTTAAATTTAATCTTCAGTTGTTCACAATGACAATAATACTGTATTTCCTACTGTATTCAGTTTTTGACTGTATCTGTTACACTTATAGTGAAAGAGTAGATTAAAAAAACTAACAAAATTCTTCCACCAAATATGAAAAAGTCAATTACATTTCAGTCCTTTAGAACCAAACAGAAAACTTTTAAACAGTAGCTTTTAATATTACTTTTTTTTTTTTTTGAGGAGAAAGAAAGAGGAATTTGTTAATTTGCCAGCAAATGAAGAGTTTGGCAGACTCCTGTCTCAAAGTACCAATGTCCTACCTTTGAGCAGAAGTATAGAGCTTTTAAAGGTTCTGATTAATCCCGTAATCCCGTTTTTGGCTAAGACAACCTCATGACCTTTGGTGGGATTCATCCCATTTTCGGCTAAGACAATCTCATGACCTTTGTCCGGGCAATTCCCCGAAGCCATCTCCTATGGCACAGAGAATAAAGGACACTCTCCTGCCCCGCCCAACCACTGGCCTGAGGGCAGAGATGTAGGTTATAAGAGAGATTTTACCCCACTTTAAAAGACACCAGTAGGACTGTGGGTCCTTCCTGTTGCCTTGCACATAATGTCTGATATAGGTCAGGTTAAGAAAGAAACATGGGACCTCTGAGTGCGGAGGTATTAGTTGTATCCTTTAGGTGATCTGAGAAGACCAGCTTCTACAAATTCGGAAATGATGTGCAGAAATACTTGCACTGAATGAGGTTTGGGAATAACACACCCAACAGCAAGACAGATCAACAGAAGAGGTGATAGCCCAGGGAAATCCTCACTAAGGAGTTGTAGACAGAACAAATAACCCAAGAAAGATTAACGAAAATATCATTTTCATTTTTTTTTTCTTTTTCTCAGACACATTAGATCACCTAAAGGCTAGCCCCTCCACTGGGAGATATACCTCTTTACTTTGGTATGATGGACCCAAGATTTCACTTCTGATAGTTTCAACCTTCATGGTTTATGACCTCAACTTTGAAGCAAGTTGATCTTTTCCATCACATACCATCAGCATCTCATATGACTTTTGTGCAATCTGAATCTGTTGTTTGTAGAAAACACGTAAACATATCAAGATAGAGGAGGGCTGCTTTTTTATACCTTGGAGTCAAGTATGTTTTGAACTTTTATTTTAGATTTAAAATAAATAAACTAAATGATCTGATACTTGGCACTTTGGACAACAAAATTATGTAAATTATTTTGAGATTCAGGAAAAAATATATTTTAGAAATTTAAAGTTTTAAAAAAATACCTCATGTAGACACACAGGGCCTGAACCTGGAAAGAATTCAAGGAAAATGGAGTATTGCCTTCTGATTGCTCTTTCTCACTATATTTGTGATTTTTCTCCCTGAGAACTCTGAGATGCTTTTTCCACCACTATGGGAATTAACTTTATGCTCCTTTTTTTTTTTTTTGAGATCTTCTTTCCCAAAGGCATTTGTATTTTCAAAGAGATCATTGAAATAGGAACCCACACGATGAAGCCCTATTGGTAGAATTTCAGACAATAGGTCATCAAAAAATTTAGAAATCTGTGTTTCTCCCTCGATTTTCTACCAGGCAGAAGTCAGCACATTGTCTACAGACAAACAGGGTCTGCCCAACAGGGACAAAAGATGAGCTAGATATTATGAATGTAGCTCTACAGAAGTATTAAGCAGATATACATTAATACCTAGTGATTGTATCTGAGAGCAAGAAAGTGCTCTTCTAATTGCGAGCTCTGATTTCAGTTTAATGTTTAGGAAAGATGAAAAGAGTTTGTAAAACTATATCTGTTCAGCAGATGGCGTACTTAAGCTACAAATTATGATTTTAAAGCGAAGTTTTTTTTTTTATTTTTATGATTTTATGAAAAGTTTTTATGTTCTATGTTTCTTTCGAGATTAAGTTGCCAATCTGTAATTTGAAAGTATTACATCTGTTTTTAGATCACATAGACTCTATTATAATCAGATATTTTGTTTAGGGACTAATAGCTGCACATATTTGTTAGAGATGCAAGAATCAAAAATTACTAATTATGTGAGCAAGGAACCACCCTGCCAGTTTAGGAAAGGAGGAACTAGTTATATTAATTCATTTTTCTGGACCTCAAGGCAAGAAAATTGTGACTCCCTCCTACCCCCTAAGGAAGTTATCTTTGCTGAGTTCCCTGAGCCCAGTCAGGCAGTTCACACATGCCTGTGAATTGTGAATCCATGGGGTACTAAGGAAACAAAAAGCATATGAATTTATTATTTCTCCAGTGACAATTTACTTATCTAGGGATTAGCATGCTGAGATTGCTTCCCTGTTGGGACAGGCACAATTCACTAGTATCAGAACCCTTTGTCTTGTTCTCACCCCACAGCTCCTTACTTGTCTAGTCTGCCTTAAGATCTGTTAAGTCTGGCCCCAAGGGACAGCTTTCTCATCCTGAGTTCTCTTCTGAATGTTGAAACCAGTTGGCCCCTTTCAGTAATCTTCAAGATCTTTTCATTTATAGAGTTTCTAAAATAAAAATTTAACACTCATATTTAAGTGCTGACAAGACATAAAAGCCCCTTTATTTTCAATTTTTTAGCTTACTAACTTCCATAAATATGAATTAAGACGTCCCACAGAACAACACCATGCCAACTCCATCTCCACCCCAGATGGGGATGGTGATCATTTGTGAGGTGTCACTTTGGACTTGTTTCAGGGGTTGAGTGTAAGGGCTGGGGAGGTAGAAGGGACTTCCAACAGTGTTTAGGCTTTGCATTTTCTATTTACCTACCTGCCAGCTCCTTGTCCTCTCCTTGCCACTTGGAAATTTCTCCAACTGCTGAGGCCCCACAAGCATTTGGTAATCACTTTTGTCTATGCATTCTTAGAGCAATTATTTTTTATGTTACCCATTTAGGCCCTTAGCATATTTTGAACCATATTTATCTGAGTATCTACAAAGATAAATAAGACTTTCTCTCTTAAGTGTCTAGCATCTGTTTTTGTGTGTCCACCCAGAGTTATAATAGATAGTTACTATCTTGCTATTTATATTTGAACTCTTGTTCTATCAAGTTCTTTGTTCTAGCTATTTTCCCCTAGGCCAGGCATGGTGGCTCATGCCTATGCATTTGTCCTAACCTCTTCCATTAGGGTTGGTTTAAGTTAGTATGTGTCTCTCTTTCTCTTTGTCATCACACTGGATTTTGGTATAGGGAATATTTTAAATTTATTTGTTCTTTGTCCAAGTTTTAGAGGTGATAATTATCAGTGGAATGATTAAAAATATGATGCTAGCTTGCTATCATTATCTGTTGAGTGCCTATTTTGTGCTAGACGCTGTTGAAGGCAGTTTTTAATTTTCACGAAAGCCCTGTGACATATGAACCTTCATTATTCCATTTCAGTTAAGGAAACATAGGAACAGAGAAGTAACTTGTCAGAGATTGCACGGGATAAGATTGCAGATCCCACACTTAACCCAGTAGACTCCACTCACTGTATTATCTTGCTCCTTGAAAGACAGGTACTAGTGGAAAGGAGCAGAAACAACAGTCCTGAATAAACCTCAGTACCCAGAACTTCTTTTAGAATATTTGAGAAATACTGGGGACTGAGATTAGGGCAGCAGAGCCAAAAGAAAGTAAGGATTGCATAATTGTTTTGTGAATTACAAGCTTGAGAAAGCCAATCCAGATAATTAGGTCATAATCTTTTTTGTACTTGCTTGTGTAAGTTTTTACTAAGAAGATTAGCAATAATAAAGCCCTGGCTAATATTTTTGAGAGTCAAACATTATTAGTCTTATGGGCATGTTTGCTTATTTTGCTTCTGCTTATAATAAAGACTAAGTTAATGGCTTTGAGATTTTTATTTACAACGAGCAGAAAAAAGGTATTGATTTATTAACTGTGCTATCTTACTGGCATATAGCTATGTACTGTTCACTCATTAATATATAAAACCTCATGCTGAGGCCGGGCGTGGTGGCTCACGCCTGTAATCCTAGCACTCTGGGAGGCCAAGGCGGGCAGATTGCTCAAGGTCAGGAGTTCAAAACCAGCCTGAGCAAGAGTGAGACCCCGTCTCTACTAAAAATAGAAACAAATTAATTGGTCAACTAAAAATATATAGAAAATATTAGTCAGGCATGGTGGCGCATGCCTGTAGTCCCAGCTACTCGGGAGGCTGAGGCAGAAGGATTTCTTGAGCCCAGGAGTTTGAGGTTGCTGTGAGCTAGGCTGACGCCACGGCACTCTAGCCCGGGCAACAGAGTGAGACTCTGTCTCAAAAAACAAAACAAAACAAAACAAAACAAAAAAAACCTTGTGCTGTGTTATTTTGTCTGATGGGAAAAGATGAACAGTGAGATTTCTTATGCAAAAGTGTACATTTTAACTCTGCTAGTTCCATATGTCTTTATTAACATTTCAGAGACTTATCCTCCCAACCTGTCTTGACTTCTGCAGGATAACTTTTCAGGAAAAGTAGTTTTCTGATTTGTGGAGCTTGGAAATATAAAGAAATAAGCAATTTCTGATACTTACTAACCAGACCTCAACTTTCTTGAAAATTCACTGTAAAACTGAACTCCATAAGGTACTTATTCTCAGACTTCAGTGTGCATAGGAATCACCAGGGAATCTTAGTAAATCCTCAGAGATCCTCAGAGACCAATTTATTCTCCAGGTGATTCTGATGTAGATGTCCTCAGGGTGCCAGAATAAGATAGAGGAGGGGACACAGAGTGGGGAGTACAGAAACTCAATACTCTGAAGACCTAGGCACAGAAAGAAGTGCCAGAGAACAGATGAGCTTTCCCTCAGGGCTGTGTGGGAAGCTGTTGAAAGTCTTATTGGCCAGATAAAAGAAGACTTCAGCCCTTCTAATAGGTCCCACATAGGACTCACTCTTGCTGGCTTTTTAGGTAATACATGACTCTTCAAATCCAGCTTGCCACTGTAGTGAGAACCACCAATCTTCTGTGCAACTTGGCTTGTGGGAGAAGGAAGTCAGTCTGCAGATGGCCGAGTGCTCACTGTGATCAACTGGGATGGGGTTAGGTGAGGAGGCAGAGCTAGAGAGGGAGAGAGATCTAAGTCTTACCATTTTGTCATTGTTCCAGGTTGAAGGCTACACACTAAGAGGGGGGCATAGAGCTATTACAAAGAGGGAAATTGTATTATGGATGGTCCATTTGGGAGAAATTATTGTTTTTATTTTTGGAGAAATGCTATGAGAACTGCTGAGAAGCTAAGGTAAGACCCTAGGCCTAGATCTGCTGGCACTTGGCCCATGGAGGTGGGAAGAAGTACTCTGCGTAACTCAAGCAATGGAATCATTTTGTTCCTGAAATAGAGGAACAGGAAAAAAGCCAGCAAGAGTAGACCTTGTTTGGGAGAAGGGCTAAAGAAAGCATACCCCTACCTGTAACACACGCACACTAGACCTCACCAGGAGACAGTGAATCAAGAAGGAAAAAAGAAACGACTAAGGAGAATTCCCGGTGGTTTCTGTGGGATGTGTGCTGTAAACCGTTGTCTCTGTCACAAGTGGAGAAATCTTAATAATTGTGTGTCTTGCTGTTACTTTTACTGAGAAGTTTTTTTGGTGGGGGGTACCTTGAGAAGGAAAATGAGACCGTAGCAGCTTTCTGAGGTCCATATATGAGCTTTAAACAGTATCTTAGATCCAGTAAGTCATTTGTTTCCCACCTATGTGTATTATGCCACAATTTTCTAAATATTAATATATATACTCTGTAGATGTTGTGAATGATAAAATACAAATGTATTTCTTTGAGACAGAGTCTTGTTCTGGTGCCAGGGCTAGAGTGTAGTGGCGTCATTGTAGCTCACTGCAAGCTCAAACTCCTGGGCTCAAGTGATTCTCCTACCTCAGCCTCCTGGGTAGCTGAGACTACAGGCGTGGACCACCACACCCAACTAATTTATCTATTTTTTGTAGAGATGGGTCTCACTCTTGATCAGGCTGGTTTTGATCTCTTGGCCTCAAGCAGTCCTCCCACCTCAGCCTCTCAGAGTGCATAGGGTTATAGGCATGAGCCACCACAGCCAGCCCACAAATGCATTTTTTAAGAGTTTTTGCATTCATAGTAGATTTTGGTGGTGGATTTTCTCAATTTCTTTTATGGTTGGGTCTGAGGAATTTTTGATTAAAAAAAAAAGAAAAAAAAAACAGGTTATCATTCTTAAAGAGGGTAGGTACCATTGAGCTAAAGCATCACAATTATGTCTTCAGATTGGCTATAAAGAATTTCTTACATAATACAAAACATGGTACAATGACTTGATTGTGTCATTTATGGTGGATTTTTGGAAAGAGGCAAGGTAAGCTGTATTTTGATTTGACTTTAGCAAAATATCAACACTGAATAAATACAGGGGGGTATGTAAAAAGCATGTTTACTTTAAAACTGTCACATTATTTGACTTTTTATCTTTTTCTTTATATTATTAAACTTTTTAATTGTATAAGAATCTATCTGCAATTTAGTAATGACATACAAATTCAGAAACATTGATTCCATTTCCTTTTTTTTTTACAGGCTCTATTATGTGGTATACTTGTTACCTGTCCTGAGGATCCACTGAAATATTTAGAGGAAATGATCATGGTTATAATTGAAAATGGTCTTGAAAGTCTTCTTTGGTAAGGATTGTTTTGATTTATGATAGAGAAATATTTTATTTTGAAGGTAAAATACTTATTGTACAGTATCAAAATAAGATCTTGCCAATGAATGCTTCCAATCTCAAGATTTTTAAAGTATCCCTCCATAGGTTTTTAAGTTCTGAAGACGTAAACATGAATAGTTTGCCCACTGGTTTTCAACTTGAAAAATATAGTATACTCTCATCAGTAATATGTATTCATAGGGCCATTGTATTTCACGTTGGGAATAGGGAAAGGGTAGCACATACTCCTTGCAGAGCACAGCAAAATCTTGGGGGGTAGTTTGAAAAAGTCCTCCAGGTAATTCTAATCGGCTTCCCACAAGGGGAAAATGACTCTTCCCCTTCTTTTTACTCCACCCACAAGAATCACTGATGCAATTATGAAATTAACTACTATAAAATGAAATTAGTTGATCATATTTTATGATTTTATTAAAGGGATATGTGCATTGAACCATCAATGAAACCAAAAATTCGAAGATTGTCTGAAACATACCTGGAACAACTTTTTGGACTGGATGATCAGCTGGTAATTATTAGTAACCAGGAATTCTAAAATATATATCTTAAGTTTGGATGGAAGTTTCCACATAGATTTTATATTTTGTGGGAGATGTGAGGTCAGACTGTTTTTGGTATTGGGGGACCAGAAAAGTGAAGGAATATCACATATACACACACAACCGTACTCATAGTAACCTCCCCAAATTTCCAAGAAGCATTTAGACAGGCATTTGTTCCTTCTCTTTCTGAGAAAATCTTTCCATTAAATTTCCCCCCTTTCCCTTTCTTCTCTGCTTCCTCTCATGCATCTTTATATAGATAAAAACAGCATTATGGAAAACTAACTTTAAAGGAGGATGTTTTCTTTCCTTTCTAATCAGCTTCTTTCTGCATCCCATCTCCCGTCTCCCATTCTCTCATTCTCTCTGCTGTCTGCCTTCTCAGATTAGGGTACAGGGAATCATGCTTATAAAGACATGGCCAAAACATCAACGAGATCTAACTTAAAAGCCAAACCTCATTGTTAATGAAAGGAACAACCAGCTTCAGCAGCTGGTTTTGATCCTGTAAAGAGGGCAAGGAAGTAATCAGGATATGAAGACTTTAGAACAAAGACCATATGTCTAAGAGAAGCTAAAAGAGCAAAAGGCATGTTGGGAGAGAAATATTAACACAAATTAGATGTGAGTGGGACCGTGTGTGATACCTCTTAATCCCAGGGCTGTCATCTGGGTAAGCCCAGGCAGGGTTTGGGAGTTGCTAGTGAAGTTTGGTATTGAAAAGTGGAATCAAAGCATGTTCAAGGGTGAGCACTTAGAACTAGGAACAATTTGAAGCATTTATTTAGAAGGATGGGTGGAGAGTAACACTGGTTCCTAATTAGTGGTCTGCAACAGAGCAACAAAAATAAAGGGGTAGGATGAGTTTGCCAAGCCTGGAATGGTGCCAACATACTGGGCAGAATCCACGTCTGATCCTGTTGATCTGCATCATGGTGTGTGGGTGTCTTAACTGTACTTTATTAACCACATATCTTTGATCTATGGAGTGCAGATATGAGCAAGCTATGTTCTTTGAGATGTTTGGAGGCAATCTTGAGAGCTGGGATTCTGGGTCTTCCACCCCACCCCTGTACTGTAATTTTGCTTTCAGTATAATTTTGCTTGAAAAAAGCTTGAAAACTATTGCCAAAAGATGCTAAAATTTTTAAAAACCACTGATCTAGAGGGGTAAGCCTCATTGTCAATATTTTGACAAGGATCTTATAAAATCAGGCTGTGTCCAATGTCCAGCTAGAAGCCTATAGGGAATCTTTTAAAAACTGCACATAATTCCAACAGACGTCATAGCTATTTCAAACCTAGAGTTTTATTAGAAAAGAGATTCTTAGAGATATTTCATGATATTGAAAATACAAAGGATGGAAGCTGATCCAAACTTAGAAAGGAGTATGACAATTTTCCAAGGCATAGAAAAGATGCCCAATTAATATTATAAGTTGGAAAAAATAGAAATGAGGTAGGACTTTGCAAAAGCAATGAGGAAAATATTTGTTAAGGTTAGACATGAAAATGGGAATCTCCAAGTGTCACAGGGTTGCTTTGTTAGAGGGCTCAACCTAGGTTGGATCTAGATTAATTCATTTCTCCTTTACCCTTAGAGAAAAATGAAAAATTTTTCTTTTCTTTATAAAGCAGTAAAACACTTTAATCCTCAGTGTTTCTGATATTTAGAAGTATGGGATACTAAAGCTGGGTGTGGTGGCAAATGCTTATAGTCCCAGGTAATTGGGAGGCTAAGGGAGGAGTGTTCCTTGAGCTCATGAGTTTGAGACTGGACAATATAGGGAGACCCCATCTCTTAAAAAATATAAAATATAGTATACTAAATAAATATTAGTTTTCATTTTTTTCATATTCCTTTCTTATACAGTTTCCTGTACAGTTATAACTGACAGTAAGAGGATTTTGAATGTTTTAACAAAAAATTTTAAAGGTCACAAACAATTGTAATTTTTTCCATTAATTATTAAGATTGCTTTGCAGGGTTTTACAGTCGGTCACTATACAGTTCTGCATAGTGAGGACAACTTGTATATGTGTATTTATAAAGTATAAATATGGCTCCCTATTTAGAGAAGAATCAATATAGGAAACTGTAAATAAGCCAAATAGTTACAGAAGAAGTAGGAACTGCTCTCATAACAGTAGAGAGAAAGACAGTTTAATTGTTTCCAGTGTTCCAGGATGAAAGAATCAACCATTGTAGGGAGGAAACTAACTTCACAGACTTGACTCTCATTTCTTAGGAAATGAAATCTCCAGATGGGCCTACTAATTACAAGAAGAAAAGGCATGTGTAATAACATTTTAAAAATCTTTTTAGTATGCAAAAATTTAATTGTAACATGAATTAGAAAGAATACCATAATTAATCACTCGTCATCCAGCTTGAACAATAGTCAACATTTACCGATTTTGTTAATTTATTTTCCCCTCTTCCCTTTTTGCTGGAGTATTAGAAAGCAAATCCCAGAAATTATATTATTTTACCAGTAAATATTTCATTATGCATTACTAATAGGAAATAACATTTTTAGAGACATAAACACAGTGCCATTGTCTTATGTAATAAATAGCAATGATTTTTGAATATCATCTAGTGCTGATTATATTTAGATATATATTGCATATTTGAGTTTCCCAAATTGTTTCAGAAATGTCTTTTAATATATGGCTCTATTTAAATCAGAATCCACAGAGAGTCTTCATATTGCTCTTGGATATCTAATGTCTCTTACAATTGACAATAGTTCTCCTTTCTTATTTTTTCCCATGCTACTTATTGATGGAAAGAAATAGATCATTTGTTTTGTAAAATGTCCCATGTCCTCATTGTTTCCTCTGGTGTCATTTCAGTTGCTCTGTTTCCTGTATTTCCTGCAAGCTGGTACTTAAATCTACAAGCTTGATTACATTAAAGGCCCCCCACACACTTTTTTATGGTGACAAGAATATTGCAGGCTGGGTGTTGTGGTTCACACCTGTCATCCTAGTTACTCAGGCAGCTGAGGCAGGAGGATTGCTTGAGCCCAGGAGTTCAAGATTGCAGTGAGCTATGATGAGGCCGTTGCACTTCAGCCTCGGAGACAGAATGGACCCTGTCTCAAAACAAAATAAAATAAAGAATATTGCATAGGGGTGTTGTGTCCTTTTTAGTTCATCACATCAGGAGGCACATATGGTCTGGTCAAGTCACTTTTTTTTTTCTGAGTCTTGTTCTCTCTTTTATTTCAAAATATTAATGGGTACAAATGTTTTTGTTACATGGGTAGCTTTTATAATGCTTATGTCAGGGCTATTAGGTTGCCTATCACCTGAATAGTGTTCATTGTACCTGTTAGGTAGATTTTTACTCCTCTCCTTCTCGCCTCTCTCCCCTTCCGCTTGTTGATTTCCGATGGCTTTTACTTCTCTTTCTGCACATGTGTGCCCATAGATTACTTCCAAATTATTAGACAGTACATGTGGTGTTTGTTTTTCCATTTCTGAGGTACTTCACTTAGGATAATGGTCTCCAGTTCTACCCAAATTGCTGCAAAAAACATTAATTTATTCCTTTTTACGGCTGAGTAGCACTCCATGGTGTGTGTGTGTGTGTGTGTGTGTGTGTGTGTGCGTGTATATATATACATATATATATACACACACACCATATTTTGTTAATTCACCCATGAATTAATGGGCACTTAGGTTGATTCCACATTTTTGTGATTGTGAATTGTGCTGGAATAAACATTCAGGTGCAGGTGTCTTTTTGTTTGTTTGTTTTTTGAGACAGAGTCTCACTCTGTTGCCCGGGCTAGAGTGAGTGCCGTGGCATCAGCCTAGCTCACAGTAACCTCAAACTCCTGGGCTCAAGCAACCCTTCTGCCTCAGCCTCCCAAGTAGCTAGGACCACAGGCATGCGCCACCATGCCCGGCTAATTTTTTTTCTGTATATTTTAGTTGGCCAATTAATTTCTTTCTATTTTTTTAGTAGAGATGGGGTCTCGCTCTTGCTCAGGCTGGTCTTGAACTCCTGACCTTGAGTGATCCGCCCGCCTTGGCCTCCCAGAGTGCTAGGATTACAGGCGTGAGCCACCGCGCCCGGCCAGCAGGTGTCTTTTTGATAAAATGATTTCTTTTCCTTTGGGTCGATAACCAGTAGTGAGATTCCTGGATCAAATGGTAAGTTTACATTTCTTTCTTTGAGGAATCTTCATACTGTTTTCCATAGAGATAGTACTAATGTGCAGTCCCACCAAGAGTGTGTAAGTGTTCCTTTCTTTCTGCATCCATGCTAGCATCTATTGCTTTTTGACTTTTTAATAATAGCCATTCTTACAGGGGTAAGATGATATTTCATTGTGGTTTTAATTTGCTGATGATTAGTGATGATTGAGCTTTTTTTCATATGTTTCTTTCATTTCTTCAAGTTCTGTTATTTCCTTTATGTTGTCTAGCTCTTTAGTGACTTTTTTATTTTTTTCATTAATTTCCTGAAATATTTTTTTGGCTCCTTTTGTTCGTTTTCAACTTTCTCTTCAATTCCATTCATCTTATTTGCCATCAATACTGAATTCCATTTCTGTCCTTTCAACAATTTCCTTGTGGTTAGAGTCCACTACTGTAGCTCCATTGTGATCCCTTGGGGGTGTCAAACTGTTTTGTTTTTTCATGTTTCCAGGGTTCTTTTGCTGGTTTCTCCTTATCTGAATCCTCTTCTCCTGGCTCAGGGCTAATAGGTTTGCAGGATACTTGTTTTCCTTTGTTGAGAGGTCTCCTGTTTAGTTAGAAGAAAGGGCGGTCCCCAGATGGTCCTTCTGTGTCAACATTCTCGACTCTGGAATGTTGACCTGGCAGGGGAGGGGCAGGCACACTAGAATCTGTAGTTCAACTGTTCTGTTTTATCCTGTTTCCCTGTGATTGCCACAGTTCAAGCTGATGCTGGATGATCTTTGTGTGGGGTGGTAGATTGTTCCCTAGATCATTGTAGGGAGCTAATGCTAGAGGCGGGGTGAGACCCTTTTCCATGGAGGCTGGCATTGTGGTGGGGTCTTACCTGCAGAGGTGATAGTGGCCCCTGGGTGAGGCTGTCTAGGCAGTGGTTTTGGGTGACTAGGCAGTGTGCTTGGACCAGGCCCAGATGTAATGGTGGCTCAAGGCTGGGGGTCGCTGGCAGGGCATTGGACCTCAAGGCAGTTCTGCTGGCCCAGGGGCAGTGGTGGATACTCAGGGTTGGGATCTTGGGGTCTAGGTGCAACTCTGGAATCTCTGGGGTAGTGTTGGCCTGGCAGGGGATCTGGAGCCTCAGGTCCGGAGCCTCAGGTCCAGAGCCTCTGAGCTGGAACTGGGGACTGTGGAGGCAGGGCCTCGCAGGTGGAGACTATTCTGCCAGCGCAGGGATTGCAGATGCCAGGTCACATGGGCAGGGGTTGGTTCCAGCGGCCCAGGGACCATGGAGACAGGCCAGGGCTGCTGGCTGTCTGGGATCCTCCCTCGCCTAGATCCTGCTGAGGCAGTGGTCCCAGATTTCTCAGGTGGTGCCTATGGTGCCTAAGTTACTTCCTCTGCTCAGATCCCTTGCTGGGTGGGAGGGTGGCTTGGCTCCCAGGCACAGGGCATGACACAGGGCAGTGTCCGCTCTGCCCACTCCCTGGCCCTGGCCCATCTGGGGCGATGTGAAGTCTATTGCTGCAAAGCTAAGTCCCAAGCAGACCTGGCACCCTGTACCTGAGAGATCAGTATGGTGTCAGACTCCAAGTAGCTCCCTGATTGGTATAGAGTTCTTCGGTGCTGGAGGGAGCTCCCTCACAACTGGGGCCACAGTGCCTGCAGGGTGAGCATGGTGTCCCAGGGCTCTACCCTCCTGATCTTGATAGATATGTGGTTGGCTCCCCACAGATCCCTTTGATCTTGCCAAATGATTTGCCCCGTCACCTTTTCCTTCATTGTGAATGTCCTGCATTGCTTCTGTGGGGTTTTACATGTTCTTTCTGAGAAGAGCCAGCTGTAGGTAGGCATCCGCCTGGAACTTTTGATCCTCTCCTTGAGAGCAGCATGCACACAGGCTGCTTCTAGTCGGCCATCTTCCCTCCTCCCTTGGTCAACTTACTTTTAAATAATCTCAACTGCTACGACATTAACATAATTGCTTATTAACTGTATCCTACATGCACATATAATGGTTTCAGAATAACAATACCACAGAACCACTAACAGTAAGACTCCTGAATGCAGTTTAAGAAAATCATGTAATTCCTTTTGCCTGTAAGCTGTGTATATCCTACCAGGTATTTTCAGTAAAAATACCAGGTATTTTCAGTAAAAATAATACTTTTTCATTACCTAAAATAATTCTGTTTTTGTGTTGATGGTCATCTATTTTTCTCTTTGATATAATTATGCTTTCCCAATTATGTGTAACACATGGTAGCAAAATCAAAATAATAAAATGAGGAATATTCATAGAGTTATTGCCTCCATTTCTGCCTCTTCTTTTAAATTTCCAAATATTAAGGGGGTACAAATGTTTTGTCACAGAGATACGTTTTATAATGCTTAAGTCAGAAATTTAGTGCATTTCTGCCTCCTTATCTTCCTTATTCCATTCCTCCCTCTAGGTAACTAATTTTATTACTTTTTTTATTTATCCTACCATTGCTTCTTCTTGAAAAATATGAGCAAATACGCTATAATCCTCTCCCCTGTGATTTCTTACACAGACATAGACTATACACGGTCTTCTGTACCTTGCTTTTCTCACTGGGTGTGTTCAAGGGATTTCTCCCTTGTACAACTTTTTAAATGATACTGTTACAAGGTAGCATCATGTAACAAAAATCTAAAGTCTAAATGAAAGATGTTGGACCTTAAAAGTTTTACTGATGTAACAAAAAACATTTAACTATGGAAAAGAAACTTAACCTTAGGACCCTTAGGGGCTGGAGTTTTAGTTGTTTGGGAGAGACAGACAGGTCCTGTGCCCCAAATAAGAATCAATTGGTTGATAAGTCTGGTTATCAACTTGCATCCTTGATGTTGTATAAAGGTATTCCTTTTCTTTTGAGACTGAGTAGATTACTGTTATCTGAGAAGGCATTAAAATAAGTATTACTGTAATCTGGAAGGAGTAGAAATAATGAAGTGTGGAAATAATGAAGGTATGAACTAGATTCATATAGTTTATTTTAGGATGTTTAAGTATAATGTATAATATTAATGATATTTATGTTTTGTCTGCTGTTTATGGCATTCAAGGTGTTTTGGAGAATTTCTTTGTCAATTTGTAATTGTAGTTTAAGTTGTTCCAGGGACTTAATAAAGTTCATAATAAACATTTACATGCTTAAGAGAGATTGAGTTTCCAAAGTTATATTTATTTAAATATGTATGTATTTAAGTAAATATATACATAATTATTAGTGTTAAATATAGAATTAAGGTACAAAGAGCAGTGAGTGTTTATCTCCATACACAAAAGCCCTTTGGGTATTAAAGACTTTTAGTAATTTGCAAAAGATCAAGAAATAAGAAAAATGACTCATGAAAAATTCAACACCTCAAACCACATCACAGCTCTGTATATACAGACACTGCTCACTGTATATTAAAGACATGGCTTCTTAATATTCCATTGTGTACATATACCGTATTTTCTTCATCACTTCATCTGTTGGTGGACATATATAGATTGATTCCATATCTTGGTTATTGTTACTAGTGCTGCAATTAACATGGCAGTGCAGATATCGTGATGTACTGATTTCCTTCCTTTTGGATACATACCCAGCAGTGGGATTGCTTTTGGGCACATACCCAGAAGTGGGATTGCTGCATTCTATTTTTAGTTTCTTGAGGAACTTCCTACTGTTCTCCCTAATGGCAGCACTAATTTATATTCCCACAAACAATGTACGAGGGTACCTCGTATCTCCACATCCTCACCAGCTTTCGTTATTGCCTGTTTTTTGGATAAAAGCCATTTTAACTGGAGTGAGATGTTACCTCATTATAGTTTTGATTTGCATTTCTCTGATGATTAGTGATGTTGAGCGTAAAAAAGAATGAAACCCTGTCATTTGCAACAACATGGATGGAATTGGAGGACATGATGTTAAGTAAAATATACCAGGCATAGAAAGACAAATTTCACGTGGTCTCACTCACGTGTGTGAGCGAAAAAATTAAACAAATTGAACTCAAGGAGATAAAGAATAGAATGATGGTTACCAGAGGCTGGGAAGGGTAGTTGGGAAGGCAGGGATAAAGTGGGAATTGTTAATTTGTACAAAAATCCAGTTATGTAGCATAAGATCTAGTATTCAGTAGCACAATAGGATGACTATAGTTAACAATAAGTTATTGTATATTTTAAAATAACTAGAAGAGTGGAATTAGAATGTTATAAACCAAAGAAATGATAAATGCTTGAGATGATAGATACCCCAGTTACCTTGATTTGATCATTACACATTGTATACTTGTATCCAAACATCACATGTACCCCACAAATATTATATATACAACTATTATATATCCAAAATAATTAATAGAAAAGACATGGTTCCTTTTTACTATTGTTGTTATTATTAACTTTGAGAGACTATGAAAAATGAAAAATCAGAATTGGGAAAGATTTAAGTTAGACATATCTGTTCAACACATATTGAGCATAAAAAAGCATATATTATTCTAGAATGATACTATGTGTGAAAATAGTGAAGTTAATGAAATAAAGGGATGGTACTTTAAAATGTGAGATATTAATATGTTAAGATAATTTCATATATTTAATCTCTTGATTCAAAGATTGAGCAAAAAAAGGGAATTCCCTAATATAATAATAGGCTGAAAGCTAAAAATCATTACTATATGAAGTTAGTGATTTATGTGCATTTTTCATTTGGTTCTTACCACATTCCTAATACTATACTAAGTACTCTAAATATTATAGAACTAAAACTTTCTTTCTATAACTGTTTAAATGCATGTATTTTTCACGTGTAATGTATGGACAATGTCTTACAAAGTTAAAAACTAATGGGACTTCTACCATTTGTTGTAGTTATTTTTATAGCACTTTCCAGGTAATATTCTGAAGAGAATCAGGGTTAGGAAGTTTAGGGAACTCCAGTAGAGCTGAAAAGCTATACTGTAGATGAAATTTGTCTTTACCTCTGCTACCCCATCCCCTTTCCTTGTTTTATCCTCTCTGCTGTGATCGCTTCAATATTCCTTCTTCTTTACTCATCTGGATTCTTTTCCCCTATAAAAATCTGAATTTAGTGAAGAATGATTTCAATCAGTTATGTTTTCCCTCACCATAAGCATAATTTGCATTTAATCCCCATCAAAAGCGAGGATTTTGAAATGTCATTGAATGTGAGGTAGAATTTCAGGGGCCCTATGGCCTTTCTTGTATGCCTAAAATAAATCCATGATTAACATATGTGTACTGTATCTGTTCATTTAACAGAGCATTTACAGCAATGTGCAAAGGAGAAAACATTTGCTTTAGAAAAGTAGAATTCAAAATTCCTGGAAGTTGGTATAGATTTGAAACAAACTTACCTCTACACCAAATAGATGGGACCACATATTTATTTGTATATCTATATTGTAAGCAGGTTGGCCATAAAATAAGAGAAAAACTTACACCTTTAGCACTTAACAGTAGCCATGTGCATATAATAAATATGTTAATACAATAGTATCTTTACTCATTAAAGAATGTACAGAAGGCATAGATGATTTCAGCAATCCCCAGTTAGCTGTTTCCACATGTTATTGTGAGTAGTTATAAGTGATAAATTTGCATCTCTTTAAGTTTAGACTTACTTTTTTTTTTTTTTTTTTTTTGAGACACAGTCTTGCTCTGTCACCTTGGCGAGAATGCAGTGGTGTCATCATAGCTCACTGTAACCTCAAATTCCTAGGCTCAAGTAATCCTTCTGCTTCAGCCTCCCAAGTAGCTGGGACTATAGGTGTACCCATGCCCAGCTAATTTTTTCTATTTGTAGTAGAGAGAGGGTCTCACTCTTAGGCTGGTCTCGAACTCTGACCTCAAGCAATCCTGCCTGGGTCTCCCAGAGTGCTAGGATTATAAGCATAAGCCACGGTACCAGTCTAGTTTAGACTTTTTTTTTTCCATTTATTTATTTCAGGATATTTTGGGGGTACAAACATTTTCATTACATGTTATGACTTTGCCATACCCAAACCATGATTTGAGGCATTCCTTTTCCCCCCACAGTGCTCACCGTGTCCATTAGTTGTGTTTACTCACTCTAACCCCCTAATCCCTGAAGAATATTACTACCGTGTGAGCACCATAGTGTTGATCAGTTGGTGCCAGTTTGATGGCAAGTACATGTGAAGCCTATTCTTCCCTTCTTGTGATACCTCACTTTGGAGGATGGGCTCAAGCTCTATCCTGGAAAATATAAGAGGTGTTAGATCACTATCATTTCTTATAATTGAGTAATATTCCATTGTATAGATATACCAAATTTTAATAATCCATTCATGAATTGATGGGCACTTGGGTTGTTTCCACATCCTTGCAATAGTGAATTATGCTACCGTAAACATTCGGGTGAGATGCCTTTAGTTTAGGCTTTTAATGTATGTGATTTTCCTATTCCTGCCTGGTAAGTGAGGAATTCCTGTATGTTGAAAAGAGAATCTTCATTTTATACCCTTGAGGAAATAAAATCATTTAGTTTTAATAGTGACTAGCAGACCAGCAGCTCTACACTATTTTCAATATAGCTAATAATAACAATGCCGTAATACTTACCTTAAAATGCTTTAAAGTAAGTAAGATGTAATGGGAAATTTTTTGGCTGTGATTTTGAACTTTTAAAAGGTAGGTAATAGGCATACACAATAATATTCCAAAATCTATAAATGGAATATAGTTCTTTTAGTCTATTCCTGTTCCCCAACTGCCCAATTCCCCTCCCCAGAGGTATCCATTGCTCTCATTTTCTTGTGTATCTTGCAGAGGTAGCCTGTGCATTCCATTTATCTAATGTTATTTGAATTATTCATCTATTTTAGATGACTCCAGAGCTGATGATAAAAGCATGTACATTTTATACTGGACGTTTAGTAAAGACTCATTTTTGGTAAGAATGTGATTTTTTTTTTATTGTTAGAATATGATTGTTATATACTATTTTTTCCTCTTTGTGTTTTTATTCTTGATATTCTCTATACAAAGAAACATTTACTTTTGTCCAGTTGTGCTGATTTTATCTATATAGTCATGTTTCCACCATTTTGTATTACATGTTTCTTTATATTTAACCAGCTTTTACTTAGTTAAAATATGTTCTTTATTTCTTCAAAATATAACTTTGTCTTTTTTTAAAAAATAAAACTTCAAAATTGAAAGTATAAGCCTATAGTACACTTATCTGAAACCCTTGGAGCCAGATATGTTTTGGAGTTTAGTTGCCTTTTTTTAAAAATCAATCATCATTAGGGTGATTCTTTTGATAAATTGAAGTTATGACAATATGACCTTTTCCAGTGATTTCTTTATCTTACCCAAAAAGAAATATAACTGTCATATAATCTCCATTTTCCTCTAAAACTATTAGGAATTTTCCAGGTCATAATCAATTTGTAGAAGTTTCTTTCTGTGCTATGATTTTTGAGGGGATTTTGGGGGTATCACTTTTTGTTCCTTTTTATTTACTGATGTATTGCCCTAACATCAAAATATTATTTTCCTGTATTTTCTGCTTGCAGCACTTGGAGAGACATAGCAATACCTAGTGTACGTGAAGATGAGGCCCTGGCTGAAAAAATGAAAATAGCAGTGGCATGTTACAATTTCAGACTTCAAAAATCTGTATTTCATCACTGGCATGTTTATATGGAAAATCAAAAAGAAATATTTAATGGTAAATCCTTACATAGTAACCAGTTAGTTTTTGTATCCATTTATTCAAAGAATCAAAAAGCTAATGGTTAAGCATAGTTTGTACACTTAGAGAATTTAAGTGTAATTTTTATGGTTAGAAAATTGTCATAAAATGAAGGTAAAGCCACTAATTTAAAATACTTAATGAGATTTGTCTCAAAGGATTTTATTGTTATAGAAATTTTAAATATTTAAAATCAAAACCTATATGTATTTGTGTATATGTATATATAAATATAAATAGGATCTACTATCAGCTTTTTTACAGAATAGAGAGCTAGTATATTATGGGCGGGTACCAAAATTGACTGTTTTTGCAGAAAGCTCTATATTTTTTACAAATATTTCATTTAATGTACATATGAGGAAACTTAAAGAAAAACCATTTTCTCTTACATAAGACTTTGGTGGTTGTAATGAGTGGGCAGTGCATGTATGTGATCTTAAAAGTAGTGATAAAAAAATTCTAGCCTTTCGTTTAGATTTTTTTGTAGCTCTCCAGATAATGCCTTGTTTATGGATGCTTTTACCAGAGAATTATTTCCTTTTGAGTGGCTATTGTTGGTACCTGAGGCACAGTGGACCCTCCAAAAGTTTTAACATAACTGTAATGAAGAATTGGGGACTGGTTAATTGGTTAACTAGAATTTCAGAGGGTTGTAATAATAGGTGATAACAATCTTCAAAATCCATATCCTGAGTGAACTGTAAGCTCTGTGGTGAAAGCGGTTTCGTTTGCCCATTACAAAGGCCTCTTTACCAATTTATTTTCCTCTTTGCACTTCTAGATTATTCTTTTGGCTTCTGTATGCCTTTCCCTCTGTTTGTGGTGGGTTCTTGCTCCTTCTTTGTGTTTCTATTTTCACTTTTCTTCCCTTCTTTCAGGGCTTCTCCTGCTTCTGCACCTTCCTTCTTTATGTCTCTCTAATTCCGTCTCTTGTCTCTTTACGTTTTTCTCTTTACCTTGTCCCATCTCTTGTCTCTTTACCTTTTTCCTCCCAATCTCCTTCACTTTTAGGTTGCACCATGTGAACCTGCTCATATTCTTTCCTCCTACCCTCTCTCCTCTCTCTCTCCTTTTTCCCAAATGCCATCCACTTGCTGCTTCTCTATATTTCTACCCCTTTTATCTCTTGCCCTTTTTTGTTATTCCTTTCAAGTTCACCATTATATAACACAGGAGCATATTTTTAGAAAGTGTTTGTTATGCAACAAGAATTTATATTCCTATTTATAATAAAATCAAGTAATTTCAGAGTTATATAATCTCTCAAAAATATCCAAGTTACAATCATATTGTTGTACTTCATGGATGTTATTCCTTTCGTCTCCCCTCAGGTCAGAATATGTTCTGCACAATCTTTTTTTTTTTGTTTTTTTTTGAGACAGAGTCTCACTCTGTTGCCCTGAGTGCCGTGGTGTCAGCCTAGCTCACAGCAACCTCAAACTCCTGGGCTCAAGTGATCCTTCTGCCTCAGTCTCCCAAGTAGCTGGGACTATAGGCATGTGCCACCATGCCCGGCTAAATTTTTCTATATATTTTTAGTTGTCCAGCTAATTTCTTTCTATTTATAGTAGAGACGGGGTCTTGCTTTTGCTCAGGCTGGTCTTGAACCCCTGAGCTCAAAGGATCCACCTGCCTCGGCCTCCCAGAGTGCTAGGATTATAGGCGTGAGCCACTGCGCCCAGCCCAAACTCAAATTTTTTTAAGAAGGAAAAAAATATATAGCAGGCTAGAACAACATCCAAAAGTAACAAAAAATTTTTAGTGATGACAAATGTAAAATCTTAAGCTTGTTATTTTAAAAAATGCAAAAGTATAAGAGGGAGAAGAATTGGCTTCTTGTTAGTTTGTGAAAAGAAGATGATAACATTTTGGTTGATTTCATATATAATGAGTCAGTTGTATA
>CAUYRT010080475.1:0-10474 GCA_963574885.1 Lepilemur ruficaudatus | reverse complement strand
GTGCTCAAGCAATCCTCCCACCTCAGCCTCCCAGAGGATTACAGGCATGAACCACTGACCCAGGCCCGGAAATATCTTATTTTAATTTCCATTTTTCTATTACATAAGCACTAAACGATGCTTCTTTTTTTTTTTTTTTTTGAGACAGAGTCTCTCTCTGTTGCCCGGGCTAGAGTGCCATGGTGTCAGCCTAGCTCACAGCAACCTCAAACTCCTAGGCTCAAGAGATCCTTCTGCCTCAGCCTCCCAAGTAGCCGGGACTACAGGCATGCGCCACCATGCCCGGCTAATATTTTCTATATTTTCAGTTGGCCAATTAATTTCTTTCTATTTTTTAGTAGAGATGGGGTCTTGCTTTTGCTCAGGCTGGTTTCGAACTCCTAACCTTAAGCGATCCTCCTGCCTCGGCCTCCCAGAGTGCTAGGATTACAGGCGTGAGCCACCACGCCCAGCCTGCTTCCTTTTGATAATACAAAATTTTAACTGAAACTGACCAACATTTTCTCATAAGAGCTTCAATGGCTTCAAATATAATTTTGCATGTCATCTATACAAAACATATAATGCACTATGGAACACACTGGTTAAAATAATCTATTCAGGACTAATGCCAATAAGACACAACAAAAAAGCTAACTCATCATACGTCAGATGCTGACAGACCAGGCATGGGCCTGACCCAGCTCCTCACTTTTGTCTTTGGCTCAGTTTGCCAAATACATTTCTGATAGACCTTTTGTGAACAGATTCACTGTGTTAGGGAGATATATAATAGGAAGGCCTTAATGAAAGAATGTGCAATGAATACATTATAATGTATAACGAATATATTAAAATAGTCTCAAAACTGATGTCAAAATGTGACTTAAGAAAATTCTTATTATAATTAGCAGTCATTTTTCTGGAAAAGTAATAAAGTTTATTCCTACTGGGAGAAGCAAAAGCCTAAAAGTTAATGAGCATCAACTGCTATTTTAGGGGAATAGCTGTGATAGATTATTGCCTGCATGATTATTCATTACTAGATTTGTGATTTTAATTGCCAGATTCTAATGATTATAAAATTGTTCCTAATGAATCATGTCATTATTATTTAGACAGTATCATCTCTTGGGAAACATGAAAACTCAGGAAAAACTTCAAAAACATTAACAAAATGTATTTCTTTGGGGGGGGCAGTTTCACGAATGGGCTGCAGTTTTTTCTTGTAGAATATGAAAATCCTAAGCTTTCCAATTCAGTTTTAGGAGGCACATGAGCTCTTTTCAAGGTTTAAAGAGTTCAGGACAGCCGGGTGTGGTGGTTCACCCCTACAATGCCAGCTACACAGGAGGCTGAGGCAGGAGGATCACTTGAGAGCAGGAGTTCAAGGATGCCGGGAGCTAAGATTGTGCCACTGCACTCCAGCCTGGGCCACCAAGTGAGGCCGCATTTCAATCAATCAATAAAATTTTTTTAAAAAAGAGTTCAGGATAGTAATATTAGCAAGGTAAGGTAAAAATGTACAATTTGGTAGAAATTTAGTGAGTATCTATTGTATACCAGGACTGATTTAAGTTCAGTAACACACTATTTATTGTTTTCTGCTATCCATCACAAAGCTTTTTCTGATACATATTGAATCACAGTAATCACAAATCCCAGAATTTATTCCAAAATCCCTAACTAAAGTGCTGAACATCCTACCTCCAAGTATCAACAAAAGAATCAAAATTTACTAATTTGAAGAGGTATAACTAGCTTACCTGAGAAGCAATATAGTTAACGGAATGGTTTGGATAAAGACAGTTTTGGATGTATAGTGCAACTCTTTTTTAAATTATGTGACATTGGGCAAGTTACTTAATATTTCTAGACTTCAGTTTCCCCTCTTGTAAAATGGGGGTAATAGTATCTGCCTTTTAGGATTATTTAAGCTTAAAGATAAGTTTATAGTAGGTACGCAACAACTGGTATCTATTGCTATTACTACATACAAAAATCAGTGGAAAGAAGTTAGAGTGGTAGGTTCCTTAAAAACACTTTGAAATCCAAGATCCACAGTTTCTTATCTGAAACTCTTGGAGTCAGATGTATTTCATAATTTAGAATTATTTCCAATTTTAGAAAGGTAGTATGACACATTCTATAACATTATGAACCTCTAGGGCACCTGGAACAACACCCCATACTCAAATATATTAATATCTCAGCCTCATGTCAATTTAGTTCAGATTTTGTTGCCAAATGAATTGAGGTCAGATCACATTTTGCCAGTGAGTTATTTAAACACTTTTGGGTTTTTGAATTGTTATAATAGATTATGCACCTATATAATGTAGTTCAAAAGAAAAACAACAGTTATCTTACAGCTTCCTAACATATCTAATTACATAATCCCACAATAGAGCTCTATAAAAACAATAGAAATAGCAGCAGATACAATTTTACTAAGCGCTTACTATACAACTAGCACTGCGCCAAGTACTTTGCATAGATTATCACATTCAACACAAAAACAACCCTGAAGTAGGTACTACAGATTGAGTATCTCCTATCTGAAATGCTTGGGACCAGAAATGTATTGGATTATCTCAGATTTTGGAATATCTGCATTATACTTATCAGCTGAGTATCTCTAATTCAAAAATCTGAAATCCAAAATGCTCCAAAGAACATTTTCTTTGAGCATGATATTTAAGCATCATGCCAGTGTTCAAAAGGTTTGGAATTTCAGGCTGGGTACAGTGGCTCACACCTGTGATCCCAGCACTTTGGGAGGCCAAAGGAGAAGGATTGCTTGAGGCCAGGAGTTCAAGACCAGCCTGGGCAACATAGGAAGATCCCACCCATCTCTAAAAAAAGAAAACAGATTAGCTGCATGTGGGGGCATGTGCCTGTAGTCCCAGTTACTCAGGAGGCTGAGGCTGATTGTTTGAGCCTAGGAGTTCAAGGTTGCAGTAAGCTATGATCATATCACTGCACGTTAGCCTGGAATTTTGGAGCACTTTGGATTCCGGAT
Source organism: Lepilemur ruficaudatus (assembly GCA_963574885.1). Lineage (NCBI taxonomy): Eukaryota > Metazoa > Chordata > Mammalia > Primates > Lepilemuridae > Lepilemur > Lepilemur ruficaudatus. Next base: position 7,473 of record CAUYRT010080475.1, on the reverse strand, counting down.
ATTCAAGATAAGGATGTTCAAACTTTATTACTATTTTCATCTTACACGTAAGGTAAATAGCTTGTCTAAAACATTTAACATGAATCTACTTAAGTCTTTAGATTTAATTTCTGGTTTACAAGAAATACATGGGAAAGGAAAACAAGTTAAACTATCATGATGAAAGAGCAAGACAAATCCAGAATGTGGGGTATTTTCCAAGACAATTGGCCTGGTCTCTCCAAAAAATGAATGACATGGGAAAAAAAAAGTGGGATTAAGTTTTAGATTGAAACAGCCACTATAACATAAGTTCCGTATCAAAGACCCAAAGAAAGTTACTTCAAGGGTCTCATGTATAATCAAAATAAATAAAGTTCTATTTAAAATATAGAATCAGAATCTGGAATAAAAATATAAATTTAGTAAAAATTTGATAAGAATTAACATTTTACTTTAAGATGTTATCGTTATTTCCTATTTTCAACAGCATAAGCCAGGAGTGGTAATTATCTGGCCCACCTCCAGTTTTTGTACAGCCTAGGAGCTAAGAACGGTTTTCACATTTTTAAATGGTTACTGTGGAGACAAAAAACACCTCCATTTTGGATGCTAATCTGCCATGCTGACTTCTGATTAACCCCAGTCTCAGAACATGTCCCTATTTCTACTTTATTTACTGTTCCTAGCATACAAACATGTACTCACTATAAACTCTGCTCTAAATCAAAGCAACCTGATATTATTGCACAAATCATAGGGTATGATGTACATAGCATTTGTGCCTGTTCTGGAAAATTGCCTTTAATTGTCCTGCACACTTCACATATACTCTTTCCCTATGGTATGTGAACAGTGGGTCTAGGGAGCAACAGTGTGGAGATCTACCTGTCTTGCTGCCGCCCAAGACCACGACTCGGTCCATAAGTTCCCCAACAAATTTCATTTGTCTGCCTCGTTCTTTGGTTTCTCCACTCCTGCATTTCAGGGTCGCTTTGAGTATATGATCCTTTCACATAATGGTTTTTTTTAAATGATGTCTTGCTATATTGCCCAGGCTGGTCTCAAACTCCTGGGCTTAAGGGATCCTCCAGCCTCAGCCTCCTGAGTAGCTGAGATTACAGGCATGAGCCACCATGCCTGGCTTTAAAGGTTACATTTTAAATGATTATATAATCTCATTCTTGGCCTGCAAAGCCAAAAATATTTACTATCTGGTCCCTTAAGTAACAATTTGCTGGTAACTAATAGACTATGGTGCTCCATTATTTTAGAAGAATAAACTGGTATGCACATATCACACCATACACACATTTTCTACATTTAATTTTATTCTTATACTACTAACATTTGGAGTCCTGTTTTTTAAACTAAAATGTCTAAATGATCAAGCAAGGTTAGCACTGGCAACTATCCAGTGTATACTTATTTTAATTTCATAGTACAAAGAACAGATGGTTTTTGTGCCAGTTTCATAACTCTATTCCCATTGTGGGTTCAACTCCCAACGTCCTCTTCTTTGGAATTTAAAATTCAGAATTTATGTACTAAAGCAGTTAAAGAAGAAAAGTCCTACAAAGACATTTGGGCTAAATCCCTAATGAAAAAGCTGGTTTTTATTTCTTTTTAATTATTAAAGGCATATTAAAGAACACTGGGATTTCCATGAACACTACAAAACAAAATTTGGGTTGACACACATTGCTAGCTGTTCAAGTTAATAACCAAGAAATTAAAAGCAGTACTGTATGTATAATATAACCTGAAGCAAAATAATTAATCACATGGAAGACTCAGATACTCCTGAAAATAGTATTTAGCTAATCAGAAAAAAATAATTAAACCTTAAAAGCAAAAGAGATGGATTTTTTTTAAAAGGGTGATATATTTATATAATGGAATTCTAATCAGCATTAAGAATGAACTACTGATAAAAATAACATGGATAGATCTCAAAAACATGCTGAGCGAGAAATGTCTTACATAAACTATTACTGAACAGTTCTATTTACATGAAATTTTAGAACCGGCAACACTAATACACCATGAAAAAACTTCAGAGTAGTGCTTACCCAGAAAGGGATATGATGGAACTTTCTGGGATAATGATAATGACAGGTCTACACAGCTTACACAGGTATATGCATTTGTCAAACTTAAATGAATACTTAAGATTTATACATTTCATTACATATAAATTTTACAACAACAAATATTGAATCCTAGTCAATTAAATGCAGGCTTAAATATTCATGGAGAAGTACACTGATATCCAGTTTACTTAAAACACATATATACACATGAAGAATTAATGAACACAGGGACAGAAAGATGGATAGATCTATAATACAGTATAGTAACATGTAAAGTACAGAAAGGAGAGTATAGTAACATGTTAGTGCTAGATGGTTGGGGTACATACGTTCACTGTGAAATTCTTACAAATCTGCTGCATGTTTGAAACTTTTCATAACAAAATGTCAGGGGAGTTAAAAATTAAAACAAAACCAATCAATTAAACAACTGTCACCTTATGATAGTTGATGTCACAGTTATAATTAAAAAATCAATAAATAAAGCTCAACAAGTCATAAATTGTAGCCAAAGACAGTATCTTTAATTGTGTTGGCCGCTTTGCTTTGCTTGTTGCTGAGTTACGAGAACATAGCTATGAGGGACAAAGTGAATCATTGCTCCTACGTCATCCACAAATCCTGCTGACCAAGAAACCAGCCCAAGAAGCACAACAGACTGAGATGTACCCCCTGACTGACCTTTTGTATACCCACAGACTGGCGAATATTCAGCTTTCTTTTTCTCTGAAAGGTATCCAAGTCCCATAATTGTGCTGTATCAGAAGAAGTAGTGATGGCATATTTCCCTGATGCATGCACAGAGATCGAAAATACGGATGATTCATGTCCTCTCATCCAGCTAACTAGCTCCTTGGTGACTGTGGTAAAAAGTAAAATTGTTATCCAGGTAAAACACTATACATCTACATACATCTATAAATAACAGTATAAAAAAAAAACCCAGTATATATGAACTGATTCAATTGATGGCCAGGTATTGTATGAGGCATCTTCATTAACATCTACAAAAATGGAAGCCTGTGGTTAATAAAGTATAACATGGGACATGTTAGTAACACATGTATCATGGAGCTATCAGGAGATGAGGGTGACAAAGGGTTTAATGAAGAATAGGCTCGAATGTGATGCTAGTGAGTTTGGGCTTTCTCTTGTGGGCAATAATTTTATGTATAAAAGTACCATATCTGGGCCAAGTGCGGTGGCTCACACCTGTAATCCTAGCACTCTAGGAGGCCAAAGGGGGAGGATTGCTCAAGACCAGCCTGAGCAAGAGCGAGACCCCTATCTCTACAAAAATTAGAAAAATTAGCCAGGCACTGTGGTGTGCACCTGTAGGCCCAGTTACTTGAGGTACAAGGATCACTCAAGCCCAGGAGTCTGAGGTTGCAGTGAGCTGTGATGATGTTACTGCATTGTGCTCTAGCCTGGAAGACAGAGCGAGACCCTGTCTCAAAAAAAAGGGATCATATCTGCTTTCTGTTTTAGAAACAGCACTTTGAGAATATATGGTAGAAGGGAAGCAAGTGGATAAGAAGACTAATATACATGTAGCTGTAATAATCAAAGCAGGAGATAAGGAGGGCCTAAACTAAAAAATAGCAATAGAGATAAGAAAACATTCAGGAGTTATTAAGGAGAAATAACAAAAAGCTTAGAGATCAAGTCAATGTACTGAGATAAAGGAAGAGTTAAGACTCCAGTGGTTCTAGTTTAGTTATATAAGCAGATGGTGACACTATTAACTGACATAAGAAATATACGACGTGGAAGAGATTTAGCAGTGCGGGGAAAAAGATAATAAATTTGATTTTTAAAATTGATTCTGAGGTGCTTGTGTGTGCAAGCAGAGGAAACAGTCTAGTAGGGAAAACAAAAACTATTCACGATAATTACCACTGGGTGGTAAAATTACAGGTGATTTTTATTTTCCAGACATTTCTCTTTTTGCAGTAGGCATGTTTTACTTTTATAGGCAGAAAATTTCCTACATAAAGATGGAACTAAGGACAACAGTCAAAAAGCAAGGTATAAATCTTCAAAACATTAAGATATAAAGTACATCAAAATTGAAGCTAGAGGAAACAGACAAATCTCTTAGGGAAACAGCAGTGATTTTCAAATATCAGTATAAAGTCTAGCATTAATGATCTATTTTTCATTGGTCTTCAGTGGAATGAGAAAAATAAGAATATTATGGTGATTTGTTCATAAAGTGAAATTTAAAGTACTACCCTTTAATCTTGTATTATGTCCTTCCAAGTTTCTTTATGTTGGGGGGAAAAATCCCTCGTTTTGTGAAATAAATTATATATTTTTTCAATGCCAATTAGCAAAATTAAAAGCTGACAAACTATGTGGGCTCCTCTACTTTTTTTTAATAATTGGGTCAAAAATCCTAGGAACCACTGACAGAATCCAGGAAAGACTACAAAGAAACAGTTAGAAAGACAGGAAGAGAACCAAGAGAAGTTATAGTATGAAAACTAAAGACAGACTCTCAAAGTAATCCCAAGTGTTAAAGGCACTGTAAGTAGGATGAAGGGTATGAACGGGATTTAAAGAACCAGGAGTTACTAATGACCTTGGAGACGGAAGTCTCAGTAGGGTGGGTCGGGGAGCAAGAGTCAGAATTCATCAATGGGTGCCCTGAGGAAGCAGGATTAGGCAGAGAAGGGAAAGAAAGAGGGAAGTGGCTGGGGCGCGAGGGAGGTGGAGACAGCATCTGGGGAATGGGCTTCATGGGGGTGGGGATCAATAAGACAGACAAGACTAGAAAGATGGACGTAAGAAAAGAGAAGAAAATGGTGGAATCAAAGGAAAGCAATCACAGGTGAATATAGACTTAGTGTTTCAGAAATTTTGTCACAGCACTGTTTGTAGTACCAAAAATTGGAAATAGTGTAAAACTCCAACAACAGGAAATAGGTTAAATAATTATGGTACTGTAAATATCTACACAGTAGAATCTAGGTATTGATTTTAAATATACCATATGAGTTTTTAATGATGCAAAAAATAATTCCACAAAATACAGATAAGATATTGTTAGAATATTTTTAAAAAAGTATGTGCATAGAAAAGACTGTAAAGATAGATCCCCATTATGAAAACACTGCCTGTGGCTCCAGTTGTTACTGAAGGATGACCACTTTTGCTTCTTTGTATGTAGAGCAAGAGCACAATACAGTAATTAAGAGCAGGGATTCTGCAGCCAGACCACCTAGATTAGAATCTGGCCTCCATTACTTATAAACTGGGGACCTTAGTCAAATTACCTCTGTGCCTCAGTTTCCTCACCTGCAAAATGGGGATAATAACAGTATCCATCTCCATGGTTTATTATGATGATTAAAATTAATCAATATGCATAAAGCCATAGAACAGTCCCTGGCAAAGAGTAAACACTGTATAAGTATTAACTACCAGTATTATTATTATTTATACATCTTTCTAAAGATTACAACACATCGATTACTTAGTAAGAAAAAAATATAGTTGAGATATCTCTTTAAGAGGTTTAGTCTACAGAATTCTATGTTCCCAATTAAAAAAAGGTGGTATAAAATATACAGGGTGTATTTCTTAAAAAAATATTGTTGTACCTGTATAGTAAGGAATTTGGCTTTCAAAGAGAGGTCTGACCTTTACCCAGTCTTCTGGGTGGTGACCTCAAAACCCCCAGACTTTCCCAAGTAATAGAGTCTTTGTTATTCCTGGTGGGTCCCTCACATCATACACATAGTTTATGCTAAGGAGAAGACTCAGGGTGGGAGAAAGCTACGCCACAAAGACCAACAATATAATTAGAAGGTTAGGGCTTTGGGTCAGGTAACATCAGCCTAACCTCTCAGGAAGAGAGGAGGGCTGGAAATTGAGTTTAACCATGTGGGCACTAATCCATTCAATCATGCCTATGTAATGGTGCCTCAATAAATGCTCTTGACACTGAAGCTTGGGTGAACTTCTTGGGTCAACGATACTTGGTGCAGACTGCCACACATGCAGGAAAGGCAACTTGGGAGCGTAACATGTCCCTGAAAACAATGGAAGCTTCCCTCTGGGAAGCCTCCCAGATTCCACTGTGTGTCTCTCTTCATTTGGCTGGTTCTAGTTTGTATCCTTTCAATATATTAAAACTGTAATCATAAGTATAGTGGTTTCTTGAGTTCTGTGAGTTGTTCTAGTAAATTATCAAACCTGAGGATAGTTGGGTAACCCTGAATTTGTAGCCAGATCTCAAGAGAAGATGCTCCTGGGACCCCTAAGCTTGTAGCTGGTGTTTGAAGTGACGGCAGTCATGTGGACTGCTCCCTCAAACTGTACAGCCTAGCCTGGTAAACTCCTGGCAGTTCTTCAGTCTATATTTTAGTCTGCTTCAAAAGACAAGTAGGAGAACTTACCTGTATCAAAACATTTAATAGAATAATCAGCCAATGCCAAAAGGAATTCAGACTTCCTACGAAGATTAAAGGCCAGAGCTGTACAAGCTTGTGCTGTTCGCTGAACAAGATTAAACCTATTAAGAAATCATTGCATTAGTATCAGAAATTCTTCCAATAATCATAAATTTCACATTGAAGTAGTCCTAAGCAATGAAGAAAATGAAACCCAGAAAAATGAGCCACCATTTAGTAGGCCAAAAACAGATCATGAAGGGTGCTATGTGCCACTGTAAGGAGTCTGGATTTTACTCACACAGAATGGGAAGCCAGTGTAAGTTTTCAGCATAGCAGAATCACAATTAGGTATGTCTTTTAGGAAAATCATCCTGGCAGCAATGACAAATGGATGGAGAGGGACAAGGAGGAAAAAGAAATCATTAAGAAAGCTACTACAGGCTGGGCACGGTGGCTCATGCCTCTAATCCCAGCACTTTGGGAGGCCGAAGTAGGAGGATTGCTTGGGGCCAGGAGTTTGAGACCAGCCTGAGCAAGAGAGACCCTGTCTCAACAAAAAAATAGAAAAATTAGCTGGTTATGGTGGCACTTGCCTGTAGTCCTAGTTGCTCAGGAGACTGAGGCAGGAGGATCACTTGAGCCCAGGAGTTTGAGGATACAGTGAACTATGATGATGCCACTGCCCTCTAGCCCAGGAAACACAGTGAGACCCTGTCTCCAAAAAAAAAAAAAAAAAAGATACAACAGGGAATATAAACTTGATAAATAGGTACAAATAAGAAAATACAAATATAATCGGTTTCAGAAGTTAAGGGGAAAGAGACTTGGTATGCATTAAACACGGAGTAAAAAAGGTAATCAGTAAATTCACTGAAAATCATTTAATTGTACACTTAAAATGGAGTGTTGGTTGTACGTAGATACAGTTGGAGCCCTATGTATGTACTCTATGGACTACTTTGACAGAGTAGGTTTTTGAATGTAACAAGATAAGTCAACTT
>CAUYRT010080473.1:0-41144 GCA_963574885.1 Lepilemur ruficaudatus | reverse complement strand
GGAGACAGAGTTTCACTCTGTTGCCCTGGCTAGAGGGCCATGGTGTCAGCCTAGCTCACAGCAACCTCAAACTCCTGGGCTCAGGCAATCCTTCTGCCTCAGCCTCCCGAGTAGCTGGGACTACAGGCATGTGCTACCATGTCCGGCTAATTTTTTTTTTTATATATATATTCTTAGTTGGCCAATTAATTTCTTTCTATTTTTAGTGGAGACGGGGGTCTCACTCTTGCTCAGGCTGGTTTCAAACTCCTGACCTTGAGTGATCCGCCCGTCTGGGCCTCCCAGAGTGCTAGGATTACAGGCGTGAGCCACCTCGCCCAGCCAAGGATATTCTTCTTATATAGTTGTGTTAGTCACTTGGGCTGCTACAACAAAATACCACAGACTGTGTGGCTTAAACAACAGAAATTATTTTTCTTAACAGTTCTAGAAGCTGCAGAGTCTAAGATCAAAGTCTAGTTTGTTTCTGGTGAGAGTTTAGGATTCTCTCCTAGCTTTTATAGATGGCCACACTTGCTATGAGGGTGGGGTGAAGAAAGGGAGCATTAGCTCTGGTGTGTTTTATTGTTGTTGTGTTTTTGTTTTTTAAGAGACAGAGTCTCATTCTGTTTCCCAGGCTGGAGTGCAGTGGCACTGTCAGAGCTCACTGCAACCTGAAACTCTTGGGCTCAAGGAGTTCCTCCTGCTTTGGCCTCCCAAATTGCTGGGATTATAGGAGTGAGCCACCGCATCGGCCTAGTGTCTTTTTTGTCAGACCCTACTCTTGACCTCATTTAACCTTAATTACTTCCTTATAGGCTCTAACTCCAAATATAGTCACATTGGGTGTTAGGGCTTCAACATATGAATATTTGAGGGACATAATTCAATCCACAGTAATGGTTGTTAAATAACCCCTGTATAATTACCAGAATCAGGAAATGAATGTTGATACAATACTGCCATTGAATCTGCACACCCTAGTTTTATTTTGCCAGTTGTTCCAATAATAGTCTTTAAAGGTCCAGGATTATGTGTTGCATTTAGCTATCACATCTCTTTAGTTTTCTTCAGTCTGAAACATTTCTCAGTCTATCTTTGTTTTTCATGACCTTGGCAGTTTTGACGAATACAGACCAGTAACTTGTAGAATATCCATAAATCTCTATTTGTCTGATATTTCCCTATTACTAAATTCAGGTTATGCAGTTTGGGGCAGGAATGCCACAGAACGGATGCTGTGTTTTTTTCTTTTTCTTTTTCTTTTTCTTTTTTTTTTTTGAGACAGAATCTCACTCTGTTGCCAGGACTAGAGTGCCGTGGTGTCAGCATAGCTCACAGCAACCTCAAACTCCTGGGCTCAGGCGATCCTCCTGCCTCAGCCTCCCGAGTAGCTGGGACTACAGGCATGTGCCACCATGCCCGGCTAAATTTTTCTATATATTTTTAGTTGTCCAATTAATTTTTTTCTATTTTTAGTAGAGACGAGGTCTCGCTCTTGCTCAGGCTGGTTTCGAACTCCTGACTTTGAGCGATCCACCCGCCTCGGCCTCCCAGAGTGCTAGGATTACAGGCATGGGCCACCGCACCTGTTCTTAAATTGACATTTTTTTGAAGAGTCCAGACAAATTTTTAAAAAAAATGTCCGTCAGTTTGGATTTACTTGATTGCTCCCTTTTGATTGGACTCAGGGTAAATACTTCTGGCCAGAATACTGTATAGGCAGTGCTGGTCCTTCAGAATAGCACTTGGGTGGTACATGATGTCAGCTGGTCACATACTGGCTAAGGAGGAAGTGTCCACCAGATTTCTCCATGGTAAAGGTACCTTACCCCCATTGTAATTGATAAATAATCTATTACACATTAGTGGTTGCCTTCCTAATAGTTTTGTAAAACATGCCATTGGTCATGGGAGAAGAGATAATGAGCACATTGGTAAAGAGTTATTGCCACTGATGGAAAGATAATTTTTAAACATTTGTTGTTCTGAGGAATAGAGGCGAGATAGCAAAGGTGAGAAACGGGCTCTGGTGAAGACAGACTTGTGTTTGAGTCCAGCTCTAAACTTATGCAACTTTAGAAAAGTTACCATACTTTTCAAATCCCTCAATTCTTCCCTAAAATGAGGATAATATTCATACCTGCCAAGATTGTTAAAATGATTAAATGAGATAGTACAGGAACGACCTCTAGCTTAGCAGCTGCTGTAGAACCTCTCCATGGGAGATGCTGAGGAAGTACTTCCACAGCAGAGCTTGCTGGATATTTTCATATTTAGACTGATCCATGAGTGTTTATTTTGGGCATTAGTTTAGAATACTCAGGCATATTGATGAGAAAATGTGATCAACAGGTTAGGTGCCTGTGTAAAAATTCAAAGAAAGGAATTAAGAATTTGGAGATTTTGGGTTCTGCTTTCAAACCTCTTAAATATGAGTTGTCTGTAATGGACTTATGTAGAATCAACGTGTCATTTACTCAGACCTCTTTCTGACTGCAGTCCATTTTACTTTATTACAAGGAATTATTTTTTAAAACAGATTATATGTAGTCTGATTGAAAATAGTGAGTCATAATAATTCTGTGACCCATTTACATTCGTTACTGTAAAAGTTTCATTTTGTACAAATGACAATTTTTTAAAGTTAATTAGAGTCGGCTATACTGGGGTTAGCAAAAAGTGCTTTGAATTATCAATAATTCAGCAGGGCAGACATTTCTGTATAATGCAGTGTTTTATAGAGTATTGTGAGATAGTTATCCTTAAAATAAATGGTTGTGAGCATACATCAGCATAGTGGGGTTCACTTGAATGTAGCGTGAAGTGATAGCATCTATGCTTTCTATTATTGGGCAGAGTGTGGGACATCATTCTTTCTGGCCATGAACTACTAGCAACCTTTGTCCTTTGTGTTACCTTTAGTTAAAAACGAAAAATGAGCATGAATGCTGGCTGATGGCCATGTCTCTCACCGCTAAAAATTCATCTGGGAAAGAAAAATGGGATTGGAGATTTGGATTTGTTTCATTGCATGAATGATATGTGACATTCTGTAAATTATTTATCACTGCAAGGATGGCAGCAATGGCCTGAACATTATTATATCAAATGAAAGCAGGAATCCCATTAGTATGAGGACTGGGTTTTAGCTAGAATCTATCAGGGGAATGTTGTCACTTTAAAACCAGATTGTTCTTTTAATTGCTATTTAAAGGAACAAAAGTGTTCCCAAGGTACTGCAGTTGAGCAGTTGCAAGTAATAACTATGGATCCATAATTATGCAGTGCTGATTATCTGGCATTTAAAAAACTGTGGCTGGAGTCAGTGACCAATTTGTAGTAGCTTGTCTTTTTTGGTTTTTCTAGTACAGAATATTTTATACTCTGCTTTTTAACTGGGGCTACAAAAACACATTTGCATAGCTACCTCAGAAAGTAAATCCTATGCATATTAAAAGAACAAATTAAGCTGAAAGTAAGGGCAAGATAATGAATGCTCATGTTGTAAAATGAAATTAATAGTCATATTAAACAATTTTGCGAATGCTGGGTCATGAGATGAGTTTTTGTTTTTGATGACATGTTGTCACAGAGAACCAAGACATTTGTTACATCATTATAACCATTTGAAATATTATCTTAGAGATGAAGTTGATTTTTTTTAAACTAGCGTATGTTTCCTTCATTTATTCAGTTAGCAAATATATTTTGAGCGCCTACTGTGCACCAGGCAATGTATTAGGCATTTGTGAAAGAGTGGCTGAACAAATGAAGTTTATCCTACACCGATGTATATTTAGACAGCTAGACCTAGCAAAAATCTTGTTTTTAATTTGCATTTAAAAACATTTGTGATTACGTTGGGTTTTCTTGCCCTGAATTTTTGATTCATGAGATTCAAATATAAAGACATCATAGTAACATTCAGATGGCTAGCAGACAACATGTGTGAAGGCTTGGAATATGCAATAAAATTTTAGTTTTCACACAGTTTTGGCTGTTCAAAATAATGTGACCAGATCTGTAGGCACAGTCAGCTATTCATATGGATGGGAATACGAGCATCGCTGATAGTAGTAAATAACAATGGGGACACTAAAATATATGGAGATTTATACATTGTTAAAAGCAATTTCCCTAGTGAGAGTTAAAGGGTGCTACGGGACTAGACAAATGTTTTGTTGTTTCTTTTATAAAGTGAGAATGTCAGAGATTGAAGGTTTATCTTCTTTGTTTGGTATGATGTGGTTTACTTTTGAAGACCTTGGTGCCAGAAAAGCCTTATTTAGTGATCTTCTCAAATGATCTCGTAGAATTTTAGTTCTTGCTTATTCTCACTCTGTTACGTACCTAAAAACATATTAATGTTTATGTCAGGTACTTAAAAGATGAGTAAGAGTAACCTGCATTACAACGTTTGATAAAGTTTAAACCGCCTGACTTAACTAGATGGTATTCATGAACTATAATGCTGAATAGATAAGTCAATTTATTATAGGCATACAGATTATGGGAACAATTGACATTTCAAATGAATCCTTAGTAATGTTCATTTCAGGAAAGCTATATAATACATAAAGTCTTAGATTTCATTATTTAATAGAAATTACTTCTGAGTCTTATGTATTACACTTAAATATAACAGGTAATACTTCAATATCAAATACTGTAAGAGATTTTTTTATTAGCAGAAAATGAATACGTTATTTAGCAGTTTTTCTTTGTTAAAGAAATATGGAAGAAGCTATTAATTTTAATGTTTTTAATTTTGAGATGGGAAAGTAATAACATTTTTATTTTAATTTTGTCATAGCCCCGTGCTGATCCCATTCCAATATGTAGCTTCTGTTTGGGGACTAAAGAATCGAATCGCGAAAAGAAACCAGAAGAACTCCTCTCCTGTGCAGATTGTGGCAGTAGTGGTAAGGTGTATTTTTTGTGTCGTACAGTGACATCCCATTATCATAACTTCATGCTATTTATCTTTCTATCAAAACTACATTTGTTATTTTAAGGCAATTATGTGGTAATAGCATAGATTTAAAATATTAAGAGAAAAAGGAAAGAAGGGGGAAAGTATGAGTATATTAGCACAGACATATAGATATGTTTATATAGTACTATAAATATTTATGGTTAGGCTTTCATTTTATACCAGCATTTGTAATTCAGTGTGGAGACTTCTACATTGTAGGTAAATTCAGTGTAGAGAATTCTATGCTAAGCAATTGGAATTACTCACTTGTTTTCTATAACCTGAAGTCTCAAGGGATTTGAGTTGAGCCTATAGTGTTTCAGCTCCTGACACCTACTGGTGAAATGTAATATTACAACCCAGCTCTGTGTGATGCTGAATGAAAGGGACAATGTTCTGGAAACTGTAATGACAGAATCAAGAAATCATCAGGCATGAAAGAAGTTCAAATTGCATGGATTAAGATAGGAAAAGGGTGTTCTGTGGAGAAAGTGATTCCTTGAAATCAGGGAATTGTTGGGTAGGGACTGTTGGCAAATTACAGTATCCAAAATGCTTTCAAGGTAGCTATTACCTCTGCCTTTTTCTCAGTGTGAGATTTTAACATCATTTTTACCTCCAGTTCTATAATTGAAATGTAAAGACAAGCTGTGCTTTAATTTGTTTTACTAGCCAGTCCTCCTCCTTATTAAGCATGTTATAGTTGCTTAGATGATACACACACACATACGCACACACACACACAGATACATACATACATACTTGTCAACAGATTGAGTGGTAGTTTTTAGATTTTTTAAAAATTAATCTTTAAATTTTTTTTCCTCCCAGACTACTGAAACTTTTCCCCCAAAAGTCTTATTTTAAAATTCATGACTGAATATTTCTCCAGTTATAGTAATCTTAAAAAAACAACAAACCTGCAAAACACCATAGCTTACTCTCGTTTAGGAAATTATAAAATACAGTGGTTAAGAGCAAACTCAAGAACCAGCCCTAGCCTAACTCCTCTACCTTGAGTTAGTTACTTAACCATTCCAAGCCTGTTTCCCCATTACAAAATTGGAATAATGGTAGCACCTACCTCTTGGGTTTTATGGAAATTAAACATGAGGGCACAAGTGAATAGCCCTAGCACAGGGTCTACAAGAACTATGGTAAATGTACAACAAATGTCAGCCATTGTTATGGTTTGTCATGTTTGGTATCGTTGTCCTTGATAACTGCAAGTAATTTAAAATCTCACCACTTATGACAGCTGCTTGATGGTTGGATAGAGGAAATGTTTCATAGTGAGGAATGACAGTGTTGTGCAGTGATTCTTACTCCTCATATGAAGGTTTACCTTGATAGGCCCTCTGTGGTTCCATAGCTTTCAGGCCCTGACTATGAGGGAGAGCCTTGGAAATAAGACATTTCAGACCCTGCTTGAAAAATGTATTCTGACAGTCTTTTTGATGGGCTTTACAGATTCATTAAAATTCTTTTACCTGGCCGTGGTATCATGGATAGTGACAAAAGGGCATGGAAACATTATCTGTATGTTCAGTTTAATAGATTTCAACCTTACAATATCCCTGTTTTATGCTGGTGAGGTAGTGCCTCACTCATCAGTTCTGACTCTGTCGTTATCTTTGGGTTTTCTCACGAGGCTCATTCTGAATGAATTATTCTTTTGTTTAACTGCCTGATCAATTTAGTGGTGTTCACTTGTCTATGGTTTACCCTTTGTGGTTTTTAAGGTGGTGCTTTAAAAACACCCTTCACTATTTTATTTCTTTAGTATCTATTTGTCTGGGTGCCTAGACAGATTAAAGACCTACTTAAATGTGGGAAGAAAAGTTCCCTTCATATATTTCCTTACCTCTGGTGATACACTTGAGTTGATAAGGAGTTTGAGATCATTATCTTCTAGATCATAACTTCAAGGCCTCCTTCATAGGGTATAAAGGTGTAATTCTAAACAGGTAGATCTTAGATTTTCTGATGTAATCAATCTCCCTTTGTCTTTCCCAGATTGAAGACCTGCCAAAGAGGAGGTTGATCTGCTTTATATTTGAGGTCACTGAAAATTTCTTTCCCTAAAAGTCTTCATACTTTTTTAGAGTCAAGCTAGGGGTGTGTAGGTGTAGTGCTATGTTTTCTTATTTCAAACATACTCTCTTGTATTCTCCTTTAATGAACAGAGAAGAATGGCTTAAGGATACTGTCTAGAGGGTTTATGTAGCTGGGGTCATTTTGCGTGCCAGTCTTCAAGTAGAGAGAGCCAGAGGCTTTGGAGCCAAGGTATGGGTCATGGCAGAAATTCAAGCCGTGGGGTCATCATGTCTCTTTGTTCAGGATAGAGGATGCCTCAGAGTGCTTCTCTGGACTCTGCAATGGGATCCTGCTCTAGTGGGGAGGTTCACTTAATCTTCCTTTGAGTGTGCTGTGCCAGCCTGGATTTGTCTACTTTAGTCAAAAAAAACTGTTGTCTGTAACTCAGGGAAATGCTTTGTAGACATTTACTTCATCTGGTACAACAGAAGAGTGGACTTTGTTGATTGTTCCTCTTTAAATTTAAGGGTCAAAGTGTTCATTTTAGGGAGTTTGGGGATTCTTGTAGTTTTAATGCTCTGTTGTGACACCTTGGTAATGATAAGGAAAAAAGACCAGCATGCCTCAACACTGCACTTTGAAATGCTGGGAAGCCTGTTGTTACAGTCCAATCCAGCATCTCAAGTGGAAATTACAGATTGGTTAAGGATTACAGATTGGTTGGTACCCCTAGTTGACCTATGGAAATGGCTGCTTTCTCACACGCAGAAGAGTCCATTGATTCTAGGATTCAATTGAGACTGTTCATAATGATCAAAGGGACCCCTAACATAAGATGTTTATGTGAAAAAATAGCCATAGCAGGATAAAACCAGAAAAAGGAAATATAGATGGCTGCCTATAAGGAGGACTAGTCTTAAATGTGTTTCCCAGATGTGGCCCGACGCTTTTTAGCCGTTTCTATCGGAAGTACCATTTGTATGATGTCACATTTAGACTCTGCTTAGATTTCATAGACATGAGTAATAAATGTTTCCTTCTGCTTACATCATAAAGTAAAGCTAATTAGAAATTTCTCAGTGGTTAAGATGGTTCAGTGCTTCAGATGGGCAGTAATTTCTTTAACTGTTTTCCCTGCTAAAAGTTCTTTTTTTAAAAAAATCATACAATATTGAACTTTATATGTAGTGCAAATGTGAAGTGAGGTTCTTGGTGCAAGAAGCTGCAAATGTGGTGTTCCCAACCCCCAGTGTTCCAGTTCTTTCCCACTGCTTGCTGTCTGTGTAACTGCAGTTTTCCTGATCCGTGCGTGTGGAAGATGATGTCTGCATCCTGCATCCACATGGCTGTTGTGAGGATACAATGAGCTAATGATATGAAGATGAACTGTAAACATTAGACAAATGTGAAGGATTGTTCTAACCACTAATATGAATGTGGGAATCATCACATAGTCTTCAGGTCTGTGGAAATGTTGGGACTAGGATGTGATTTTACTTGACTTTCATGGATCAGCCTACTTTGAAATTAACACTGTTACATTCTCTTTGCCTCATTAAGACCAAATTATCTTTAATTAGCTTCACATAAGTATTAGATATTATACCAAATGAAATTTTGAGTCTGCTGCTCAGATTGCTGGGTGGTTAAATCTTACTTACAGATGAGTTGTGTGCATGTGTGTTTTCAAATTAGCAAATCTAAGATAAGTGTACAGTTCAAAATTACAGCATCATTCTAAGTGGAAGCTCATTGAAACGAGAGACAGAAGAAAGGCTTCTGTGATCCAGCTGGGAGACTGAGAAAAATCCCTTTTGTACAGTAAAGGGAGCAAGAGCTGTGGGGTAGAATATCAGTGTGCCCTCAGGAGACCTGAAATCTTCCTTGGGTTTGTATTTATTTGTGTATTAACCCTGAACAAAGCTTGCGTGCCATCTGCTTCTAGAGGGGACCAATACGGCAGTATATGGATATATGGGTATATAAAAAAAGATCTCTATTTCCATAAGGTTACCCCAGGGATTGGTTGGTTAGTCATCCTATTTCACACTGACTAGACACAGATTGAATCATTAGCTTGGAAAGGAGACCTTTAACTATTTAATAGAAAGAAATCTAAAGATAGAATCCAAAGAGGAATAGGTAGGAAGAGGAGGAGGAAGGTGAGCCACATCTCCTAAAAAGCCCAAAGCAGGTCTGACCTTCCAAAGGGATGTTATTTCACTAAAATTGTGCTTATCAAGGTTAAGTGACCTCCATGCACCAAAATCTAATGATCACTTTTCAGTCTTTATTAAAATCTAATCAATATCTTTCAACCCACTCCGAATATTCCTCTCAGCCATATTTGACCTCGTTGAGAATCTTTTTTCTTGAAATGTTCTTCCTTTGGCTTCTATGATACCATATTCTCTGTGTTTTCTCTCTGTCACTTCCTTTCACTTCCTTTGTTAGCTCCTTGTCCTCTCTCCATCCCCTAAATGTTTTTTCAGCCTTCTGTCGTTGGCCTTTACTTTGCCTCAGCTTCTCCACGCCCTTAGGAGCAAATACCTATAGAACTTTTCCACTTGCCCACTCCATAGGCACCTTGAAGTTAAGACCCAGGACAGCTCATCAACCCTGCACTGCTCCCTCCAGCCACAAACAGCCAGAACAGTAATCACAACAGAAATCCCCGCAAACACACAACATCCTGCTTCTTGAGGATTTCCCATTTTGGCAAATGGTACACCATCGGCCACTCATTCAGTTACACAAACTGGGAATTTGGAGCCATCCTCTGTCCTATTGTCTCACGTCAAGGAGTCACCAAAAATACATTGATTCTAAATCCTAATATGTGCCCAACATCTTAAATATATGCACACCCCACCAAATTCTGCCAAGCCTGACTCTTTCTCCCAATCCATTTTCCATACTGTAGCCTGAGTTACCTTTTTAAATTATAAATCTGATCACAGAATTTTTCAGTGGTTACCAGTTACTCTTAGGAAAAATCCAAATTGTTTAATATAGCTCGAAAACTCTTCTGGTTTGGGCTCCTGTCAACCCTATCCTGTATCACTGTTTCCTTCATAGTCTGCACATTAGTTGTGTTGAACAGCTTCTCTCTCCTTGGACATACGATGTTCTTCTCTCCCTCTGCACATGCCATCTTCCCCTGCTCTGCCCCTCATCTGGTGCCATCTACTCCCACTCATCTTTTAGATCTATTCTTTAGGGAGGCTTTTCTCTAACCTCCTGCTAGGTTTCTCCCTCAGCCACCCCACTGTCAGGCATTAATGCTAATTCTTGTTTAATGTTTGTCTTTCCTGCTAGACTATATGCTCTGAAAGCGTGGGAACCATGTCTATCCTTTTGCTCACTGTGTCTCCATTGCTCATGAGGAAAGGACAGATGGATAGATGGATAGTTACATAGCCAGTCTAGGGGCTCAGTTTCTGAGTCTTTACTAGTTTTCCATTGCTGCTGGAGTAAATTACCACAAATTTAGTGGTTTAAAACAACACATTTGCTATCTTATAGTTGTAGGCCAAAAGTCCAACATGGGTCTCATCAGATTTTCAAGGCACCAACAGGGCTGGGCTCCTCTCTGGAGACCTTGGGTAGAGGGGATCCATGTTCTTGCTCATTTGGGTTGTTGACAGAATTCAGTTCCTTGTGTTTGTAGGACTGAGATCCCTATTGTCTTGCTGTCAGTTGAAGGTCCTCTCAGCTTTTAGAGGCCACCCACCTTGGCTTGCAGCCCCCTTCCTCCATCCTCAGCACCTGCAGCGGCAGGTGGAATCCTTCTCATTATGTATGTGAACCTCTCCGCCGCCTCCTCCTCCTCGTCCTCTTCCCATCTCATCTCTCTAACCAAACTGGAAAAGGTCTGGTCACTTTAAAGGACATGTGTGATTAGATCAAGCGCACTCAGGTGACCTGGGATAATCTCCCCATCTCAGGGTCTGTACCCTTAGTCACATCTGCAAAGTTCATTTTGCCACGTAAAGTAATATATTCAGAGGTTATGATTATGGGAATTAGGGCACAGACATCTTGGAGCTATTATTCTGTCTACCATAGCCCTCCCCCAAACCTTTTTTTTCTTCCCACAGTACTTTTTCCAAAAATAATTCCTACTGGTATGTGGTTCCATTGGAACTTTGGAACTTGTTTAATTTTAAATAGTATTCCTTTGGTTTTACTAGATAAAACTATTATAAGCTACAAGTACTTAATCTGTGTTTATGTAAGGATGAATGAGTGAATGAATACATATTATGGCTCTCAAATCTGATAAATTACAAACCACAGTAGTAAAACAAGCTCCAGAAAGACAAACCACCATGAATGTTGTCAGCAGAGAGAACAGGAATTTTTAGAGGAAATTGTTGAGTTTGTGGAATGACTGAGAGGTAAGGAATTACATTATCAGTAGCATTGTTCCTTTATCTAATTACTGTACCTTGTGTAGTAGTATATCAAGACTCAGTCACAAGTCTTTTGTATTTTAAAGTTGGCCCTAAGAAAATGAAATGGAAATGTTTCTTCATCCCTCAGCATCCTTTACAGAATCCTAGAAATTTAGAGCTGGAAGGGATCTATGGCCAATTCTCTTGAGCTAAATAAAGGTAAGATTACTGCCTAAAGGAAAGATAGGCTGAAGATTTTGGAATTTGTTAGGGTAGCTTAAATAGTAGTAGTTGAGATATAATATTGCTTAAAGTGAGAGAAAGCATTAAGAGGAAGAATATCCCTTGCTCTTGATTGAAAATGACTGAAATCCATTAATTTTCAAAATGTATAATTATTAAAAAGTCTATCTTTCATATCTGTGAGAATAAATATTAAGCTGTAACATGTGAATTACCTTAGTTACTGAATATTAAGGTACAAGGTACAAAAGCAGATTTTAATGTAGAGAAAAATTCAGTGCATTAAATTGAGGTCATATGTGCCAGTGATGTATGACTTACAGGAAGCAATAAAAAAGGGGGAAAAAGAAGTAAATGGTATACTTTTAAGCTGATGGGACCCATTTTAAGGGTGGAATTTAAATTGCTGTTCTTTAAAAGTTGAATTTTTACCCCCCTCACTATATAAGGGGGCGAAGGTAGGGGACTCTGATCAAAGTAGACCTCGCGCCTCCGCCTTCAGAGTATACTTCTTAAAATCGACAAGCAAGCTGTCTTTGTTTGCTGTTCCTGAGCAGAAAGAGGTGATTGATACCGTTTTTATATATTTAAACTTATTCCTTGCATTCATTTGGATGAGAGAAGCCCTTATAAAACAATGGTGTCTAGGTTAAATGCATCTCCCTGGATGTCTCTCCTGCCTGAGGTCGTAATCCTGTGACAACATTTTATTTTCACAACATCTTAAATACAGATGTTTTAAAAAAATTTTTTTTTAAACTCAGGAATAGTGTGCTTTTATTAACGGTATTGATGATTGATTTTGAATGTTTTTACTTCAAAAAGCCAAATCTCCTGGTGGGTGGAATTTTATGAAGCACCTGTTAAGCTTTAGGGAGGAGGACATTTTTGGCAGCAACCCAAAATACATATTTAAACAATGAGCCTGCCAAAGTCAGGAAATTATAAAACAGTTTGGAAATTGCAGAATCTGCTTTTTTTATTACCCCTCAGGTTTCTTTTGCAGCTTGGTTATAAGTTCTTTCACATGGGATTTACTAATGTTCTTACTATTTAAAGACCAGATTTAGAAAAATAAAATCAAGCTTGGAGATCTCTTTGGGTTTATGTGATAAAAGACCATTAGATTTTAAACTGTACTGCCCTCCAAAGAGTCTAGGCTCACTCTTCCCACACCTTATGGGGGGATCTATTACTCATTGGCTCCTGGCTGGCTCCTTTGAATGGCGTTGCCCCTCAGGGTCTCCAGTTTTCCTTTGTGAAGTAAGCAGTAAGATGTGGTGTGTGGAGCACTGCTAGGTAAAAAGTGTGTCCAAAACTAGTGTGGAAAAGCTGAACACTTGGGAACATGGAGGAAACCTGCTGAGAGTGAGCCTCTTGGCATATTCTATTTGACCTGGATCTTTCAACTTCTTAACTCTCTCTTGAATTCACTCTTCTCCTACTTCCAGAATTTAAACTCAGGGGCCCAGAGGCCAGATGGCAATGGGATATTTCTTGTCTATCCCAGCAATGGAATGTTCTTTGTATACTATTGGATTGGGGGCAGGGCATTTGTAGTTATGTTCTGTTAAGCAGCCTGTTTTAAGTATTATGATTTCGTCATGCACAGAGTAGGAATTGTTTGAACTTCGGCACCCCCTTCACAGTCCAGCAAACCAGGACACTCTGGGTAGATGGTGACTGATGAAGGTGGCAAGCACAAGAGTTTTAATAGAACGTACAGGAGTGAGAACACCATCCAAGCATGGTAATCATCAGATTCTCAAAGGCTTGTGATTGGAGTACGTATAAATTTCAAAGTTCTCTTAGGTAGAACATTTGTTTATATAGTCATTCTGTTACATACAGAGAAAGAAGGCAGGGGAAAAAAAAACACACAAAGATAAATCCATAATTCATATTCTCTGATCTTGTATTTTCAAATACCTAAGGTTCATTGGCTAACACCCATCAGCTATCTATTAAATATTAGGGAATGGGAGTTTTAAAAATATCTAAAGCACCCTTCCCATCAAGCAATTTGCTTTTTATTCTCATAGGACACCCATCCTGTTTGAAATTTTGTCCTGAATTAACAACAAATGTAAAGGCCTTAAGGTGGCAGTGCATCGAATGCAAGACATGCAGTGCATGTAGAATCCAAGGCAAAAATGCAGTAAGTATGGCTCTCAGTAGTCCATCTCCAGGTAAATTGTTAATTTTTCAGTGCTAAGATTTTTCTTTTTTATAGAATGTTGCTATTTTCTTTTTAAAGTTTTAAATACACGTGATGTCAGACTGCAACTGGGATCTTGGTGCACCTTCATTATATTGTGTTATTGTTAATCCAGTAACCTAAGAATTTTTGTCCTCTTGCAGTTGGCTTCAGTCTCATTTAGTCTCTAATATGTTATGTTACAGGATAATATGCTTTTTTGTGACTCCTGTGATAGAGGATTCCATATGGAGTGCTGTGACCCACCACTTTCCAGAATGCCAAAAGGTGAACTTTCAAACCATATTGAAAATGTGTTTTATTACATACTGGTTAGCCTTGTCCTGATGTCTGACAGCTCAGAGGTATACAGGTTCCTTAAGCATTTTTTTCATCCCTCCCACCTTCCCTGTACTGTGGATTTGGCACAGGTTGTGAAGAGGGAAATATAAAAGCATTTAGTTTGGGGGTTTTATTTATATGATAAAGACTCTGATTCAGACTCAGGGATGAAAAAAACTGTCCCCCTCCCCAAACCACTCCCTTATTAGAATAACTTCAGATTTTGTAGGTCAGAAGTTTAGAACATTCTCTATATTATTCAGGACAGTATTTAGAGGTAAGAAATTTTGTATTTTCCGTGATAACAATGACTCCAAAGTCTTATGATAGGAAGCCATCACCATTTTCTTGGCCATTACTCGATATTTTGAATATGAACATCTGACCTATCCTAGAGCTGACTGTGTCCGATGGAATGTGGATTTTCTTCTGTGTTTATTGTGTTCGCCTAGCTCAGCCTTTCCCCCCTCATTTTGCAATGTATTATGTGAAACATTTAAAAACAACTTTGCCTTTTTATTATAAAATTTATACATTTACATTGTGGAAGATTTAGAAAATACAGATAGACAGAAAAGAAATAAAAAGAAAAATCAATTGGAACTTCCTTCCCTGCCTCCACATACACTTTAAAGAAAAATGGAACATTGTATACATGTTTTTATAACCTTATTTCTCCCCCCCCTTAATAATAAATTACAAGCATTCCTACACCATTAAATGTTCTCTGAAACATAGTTTTTAATGAGTGTGTAGAACTCCATAGTGCAGAGCAGGGGTTACAAACCCGGTGACTGTGATGTTTAGATAACCTTTGTTGGCACATTATTTTTAAAATTTCAAATTTGAGTCCTCTAGGTAAGGCATGCATGCTCTAATTTGCCACAATCTCACTACTCCATGTTGTCTTATTTTCCAACTTCACATACATTATAAAATCTAGGTGCTTTCTGAAGGTATTTGATTTTCTAACCCCTTGTGTAAATGAGCCATAATTTATTTAGCCAATCAATCCCCTATGGTGGATGTTACAAATGTTTCCAATTTTTTCCATCCACAATTATTTCCTTAAAATAAACTCCTAGGGGAAGAGTTTCTAGATCAAAAACTATATACATGAAAGACTGTATCAGATAGTTTTCTAACCGACCACCAAGCATGTGAGGGTGGGTACCTGTTTGTCTGTATTATGACCAACACTCCCCATTACTATACTTCATTGAGTCTAAGACCCTTTTTTTTAAACATGTTATGTTAACATCTTTGAAATCAGGTGCATCTTGTAGTCTATGTCTAGAGTATCTTAGATTTGATGAAATATAGTGTTATCTAAAATTTTTTTTACCAATCTGATAATAGAAAAAAGATATCTGATAATTTTTTCTTTAAGTAGTGAAATCGAACATTTTTTGTCTTTGATTCTTGGCTGTTTGTATATCATCATTTGTAAAGTACCTGTTTTTATCCATTAGTCATTTTTCTGTTGGGGTTTTTACCTTTTTTCTTCCTGATTTACAGAAGTATTCTCTCTCTCTGTCTGTCTCTCTCTCTCTCTCTGTCTCTCTCTCTTTCTCTGGTAGTCAAATTCGTGTATCTTTATTTATGGCTTCAGTTTTAAATGTCAGTCATGCTTAGATTATATAAATATCCACATATTTTTCCTAGTACTTGTAACATTTTATTTTTCATATTATAATATTCATCTGTCTAGAATTTATTTTTGTAAAGGATATGAAATAATTCTTTTCCTTCCAGACAGATAGCTATTTGTTCCATCACCACTTACTGAGTTGTTTCATCCTTTCCCCACTGATGTGAAATGTGACCTTTTCGATGTGCTAAACTTTTCTGTAGGCTTCAGTTGTTTTGGTTTTTTAATTCTTATCCATTGACGTATTTACCTATGCTGGGTGTATAGTTTTAATTATTGTAGCTCCACAGCACTTAAAATTTTTAAGATTTAATTTTAAAATGATATTTTATACTGGTAATTTTTTTAGCATTGGAAATTTCCAGAAAGAAATGATAAAACAAATATTTTTTTTTCCCCTAGAAGTTCCAAAAGCTGACTGATTTGAAAATGTCTCCCTGAAATCAAAAGGTGTATAGTATCTGACAGGGCAAGTTTTCAGGTGTGTTTATGTGGTGGTGAGAGGCTTAGCGACACGTTGGGAACAGCTTTACGGAAGGGTTCTGAGATAGGGGCAGCTCTGCTCTCACCACCTTGACTCTGGGGAAATTGACCTTTAGTCATGGCTTCCTGAGGAGAATGACAAAAGGGAATGACCCACTTTTGGAATGGAGTTCTGCACACAAGCATCCTTGGGCAGCTTATTACAGCAGCAGTTTATATTTAATAACTTCTCCTAAAATGAACATTAAAATATTTTTCTCATATATATATTAATTCAGGGATGTGGATTTGCCAAGTCTGCAGACCAAAGAAAAAGGGAAGAAAACTACTTCATGAGAAAGCTGCACAAATAAAACGACGATATGCAAAACCCATTGGACGACCGAAAAATAAATTAAAGCAACGATTGTTGTAGGTTGAGATCTTATCAAAAGAAATCTTTTATGTTGTACTTTAAAATATAGGTGATTGTAACACCCTTAGATTCCATTAGACTTTTCAAGCATCATTTTTTCAAATTCAAGGGATAAAAAATATTTCTTTTCCCATAAGCTGTGGAACTTCTTTGAAAATAACATTTTTAATTACCATTGGCATTTTGGGGTCTTCTGCTGGCAGTAGCTATGATACTAAGTGACATTTTTCAAGCAGCAGGATGGAAGCAGAACATAAGAATTGGAAATAATTGTTCGGCCTACTTTATTACTGGCTGAGCATTAGAAGAGCTTAATTATATAAATATTTTTGTAGGAATTTTAAAACAAGAGATGGATTTGTACACGTCTGTGGTGAGTCTCTTCTATTACTCCAGATAACATTTTAGAAAAAATACATCTATCTTCTGATGGTAATATAGTATTACTGCTTTTTAAGATCCCTTTTTACAAAATGGGAGCTTCTGAGAAACCTGCAGATTACTGTTTGCCCCCAAAGAGTTAGACAGGACCATTTGACAAGTGCACGCATGTGCAGACATACATTTAAATAATACATTTGCAGTGGCCTGCAGATAAGCTATTATAACCATTTCCACTATCCTGTTGCCATATAATTGCCAATAAAGCCCAGTAGAGCATTTAGGAGGAGTTAGTTGGAAAAGTAGAGAAGAGATAAGAGGTGAAATGAATATGTTTTAACCTGTATAGAGTATAGATTTGACTGTCAGCATTAAGGTGTTTACAAATGAAATTGGTAGACTTGCGTATCTACAGCAGTTCTACCAGTAGACTGTCACATCTCTGTAGGCTTAGTGAAAGGGTCATTGTCATTTAGAAATGAATATGTGCTCTGCACACACCTTGAACAAATACCAAGAATCTTACTCACTTGCTTACTCTTTTCCCCCAACTTTTATCTGAAGCAGTTCACCATACTACCTGCTCTCAGAAGAACAGTATCTGTCTCTAAGGAGAAACAGAGAATGCAGACCCCTTTCTAGAGGTTTCTATGAAACTTTCTGAAAACCCTTTAACCGTAGACATTTTAAAATGGATTTTTTTTTAATTTCCAGAGGCAAACATGAAACATACTTATGAATAAAATCTTTCCTATTAGTATCATTTGAAGTAGAAATTGTGTTTTTGCATTCATCCTGTGTAAGCATTGTTCTTGAAATGGGACTCTGTCCTCAGGGCCCAATTAAAAAAAACCAAATTAGGATATAAACTTTCTAAACAAAGGACACAGCTGAAAATTGCATCTGGCACCAATCCTAACTTTTTGTTTGTCCAAAATTGTCCTTTGAGCTTAGGAATTTTTAAGACAGTCTAGGGAGTTTTCCTTTTACATGCTTTATAAGCGTATTATCCTTTCTGGGCAATCGATTCCAGATATAGTCCAAATGCAGCGTTCTGATGTAAAACATTCTAGCCTGGATGAGTTGTTTGTTGGTAACCCTCGCTGCTTCTTCTAGTGACACTGGAGATCTCCAGCATTAACGTGATTTGGCTGAATCGGTGGTGTCAGGCAAACTCCTGGCAGTTGAGCCACCTCAGATGAGCCTAGTAGCTGCACCAACCTCCCCTTCAGCTGACTGCTGAAATTTGTTCGTGAAATCTTTGTGTAACAAGATAGCCACTAAAACGTACTCTTCTATCTGTAATTAAGATGTTTTTATAATTCAACATCATATCATTTTTAGGCTTCCATTTCTTCATTATTAACTTTGAGCTAAATTGATGATTTTGAAAGTACATTCTTGGGCCCAAGCATTTTCATAATTCACATGCATATGCTTCTTTATTGTGTAAAATTCTGCTACAAATGGCCAGCTTCCCCAGCCCTAGCTAAGGCGAAGGCAGTCATCTGCTGTTCATGTAAGCAGCTGTGTTAGTGGAGTGATCTCTAGTCTCTGTTGCCCATGCGGCAGTATGGGCAGAACCCAGAATCAGATGACATGAAATATCAGTCAGAACCGGGGTATAAAGATCCTGACACCCAGTGTCTGATAATGACCATGGTAAATGTGCTGCTTCTTCACCAGACTTTCCATGTCATGTCTGACCCGCTGTAGCTTTCCTTTAATCATTTCTTCAGTTTTTTGCTATTGTTGTCCTTTTTTCAGCAATATTTTATGCTGTAGTTAATTGTCTTCTCTCCTAAGAGAGTATTATTGGTCATCTTATCATCCTAAGCATAAACTGCTGAGAGGAAGAGGGTATGTTTCATTGTTTCCTAAGAAAAAGTACAAATTTATAGACATACCCAAATTATATTTATATAAATTTTCAAATTGAGTTAAAAATTGCTTTTCAGTAGAGATTAGATAAGCTTATTCTTTTGCTTCTGGAAAACACATATGACTTACTTCCTCTAATACTTTACAAAAGACATTTCAGGAAATCATAACTACTTGTGACCACATAAGGGACAACTTGTTTTCATTTAATTATAGTTAAAGCATTGGGTGTTCTTTTAGTCTCTTCAAAATTTGTCTTGTTCATATTGCCCTCAGGCCTGGGAGAACCATGACATGCAAATGTAGTTGCTGCTACTTTGTCAACAGAGAAACACCTAGGTGGTGGCACACACACAAAAAGCCAGTTCTTAAGTTTAAGCACATTGAATGCATCTAGTTGCTATAAATCTGTTTTAGATACCTTTATAATTCTACTATTAAATGCTGATACTATTCTCTAAATTTCTGCCTAGGTCTGTAACCAGTGATGAAGGATCCATGAATGCATTCACAGGAAGGGGGTCACCTGGTAGGGGTCAAAAGACTAAAGTCTGTACCACACCTTCATCTGGTCATGCTGCATCTGGGAAGGACTCAAGCAGCAGATTGGCTGTTACAGACCCCACTCGGCCTAGTGCCACCACCAAAATCACCACCACCTCCACCTACATTTCTGCCTCTACACTTAAAGTTAACAAGAAAACCAAAGGGCTCATTGATGGCCTTACTAAGTTTTTTACACCATCACCTGATGGTCGCAGATCACGAGGTGAAATAATAGACTTTTCAAAGCACTATCGTCCAAGGAAAAAGGTCTCTCAGAAACAGTCATGCACTTCTCATGTGTTGGCTACAGGTACCACACAAAAGCTAAAACCTCCACCTTCTTCACTTCCACCCCCAACCCCCATCTCTGGTCAGAGCCCCAGTTCACAAAAGTCCAGCACGTCCACTTCTTCTCCCTCGCCCCAGAGTTCTTCCAGCCAGTGCAGTGTGCCCTCCCTGAGCAGCCTTACCACTAACAGCCAGCTGAAGGCACTCTTTGATGGGCTTTCTCATATCTATACCACTCAGGGCCAGTCTCGCAAAAAGGGACACCCAAGTTATGCACCACCCAAACGTATGCGTCGTAAAACTGAACTATCTTCCACGGCAAAATCTAGAGCCCATTTCTTTGGCAAAAGAGATATTAGAAGTAGGTTTATTTCTCACTCCTCCTCCTCTAGCTGGGGGATGGCTAGAGGACGTATTTTTAAAGCAATTGCTCACTTCAAGCGAACAACTTTCCTTAAAAAGCACAGGATGCTAGGCAGATTAAAATATAAAGTGACCCCTCAGATGGGAACCCCCTCACCAGGGAAGGGGAGCTTGACAGACGGAAGGATTAAACCTGATCAGGATGATGGTAAGCAAAAGGTCAAAGCTCCAACCAAACCTGCGTCCCGTCCCTTTTTCCCCAACCCCCCAAAAAATAAACCAGTCAATTCCTATTTGTCACATAGGTCTTAGCTATTTCTCTTGTTCTCACTTCACTTTCATAC
This sequence comes from Lepilemur ruficaudatus, assembly GCA_963574885.1. Classification (NCBI taxonomy): domain Eukaryota; kingdom Metazoa; phylum Chordata; class Mammalia; order Primates; family Lepilemuridae; genus Lepilemur; species Lepilemur ruficaudatus. The sequence goes on along the minus strand of CAUYRT010080473.1, from coordinate 20,619 downwards.
AGAAGCAGTAAAACTTTGACCTTTTTCTAATGCTGACTAAACCTCCAAAATGTTGTTTTTCCAACTAATACTCTCCCACCTTTTATTATTTATTTCCATTCGTAGTAACACTAGGCCCCCCAGATGCCTTCATAGCGTTGCTTATGGCTTTGTAGTCCCGCATGAGTAGCCACTGTCATGCTTCTGCCATGTTCTCTCCCATGCCGCCTCTGCAGCCACAGTGCTGTTTGGTCGTGCGCGCTCAGTGCTTCCAGCAGGGGTATTCCAGCTCCTCATTGCCCTCTGCTCCATTGCTTTCTCATGACAAAGTTCATCCTGCTTTTTCGTCTTCTCCACAAAGCCTGATCTGTGACTCTGTGAAGTGTGCTTTTGGATGTGAGTGTGTCTGTGTGTGTATCCACCTTAGGGAGAAAACTGATTTCATAATTTCATTGAACAAATTGGCCCATTACATTTGACACCCTTTATAAAACAAAAGACAAAAATGTGTCATTTGGACAAAGTGGTAGTATTTACTGTCTCCAAACTAAGAATGGGAATGCTATGACTAGACGTTGATATAACTTCTAATCTTGGTTGAAAGCTATGATTTTGCTTTGTATTGCTCTTACTTTCCCTCATGTATTTTTAAAGCTGTAAAAAGATGACAGTGATAAATTCAAATAAAAATTTGGGTATAACAGGGAAAGGGTACTGCTGGATCTCTGAGCAGTGCTTAGATGTAAAAGCTTATAAAGCTCAAACAAAAAGATCCCTATTTGCCCACTGTGCTAATTTGGTGCCATTTTGGTAATATATGGTGGCTACTCATGATTCAAGTCGGTGAATACACTTTCTGCTGGTTTTAAATGACAGATACTGAAATAAAAATAAGCATCAAACAAGAAAGTACAGATGTAAATGTGATTGGAAACAAGGATGTCGTTACTGAAGAGGATTTGGATGTTTTTAAGCAGGCCCAGGAACTTTCTTGGGAGGTAAGGCCAGGATACCACATTATGGTAACAAGTCTAGTATGTGGCTTCTAACTATTAATATGACATTTCTGTGTTGATTTTATAGAGGACACCCCTCAAAATTCTTTGTGATTCTTTAATTGTTACGATATCATTTTTGTTGACTGTACATTAAAAGCAATGACTTTGTAGAATTGTCTCCACTCTTAAATGTAGGTAAGGGATCAGATCAGTTGGTCTCACAAAATAGACAAGAGTAACACTAGTTGAGACAGATTTCAATAAACGCTTGAGGTGTGAAGGAATAGATTTCTGATTGTTTTCCCCTAAATCTAGAAAATAATAATTTAAAATCATTAACAAGAAGAAGAACATCACTTTTAAATTTACCAATGCTGCTTCCAATACAGATGGCCAACCATATGAAAAATGTCTCCTATTTTTAACTCTTTGGCATTGCTGAAAGCAATATTGTGTTTCGTGATCAGTTGTAGTCACTTTTAATTTTCTTGTCCAGTAATTTCTTTAAGTGGTTCCACTGTAAATATTAACTCTACTTAAGTTATTCCCACCCAAACATTGACAAGTGAGGCTATTGGACTTCTCAAAGACAAATTTTTATAAATTGTGAATTTTTTGTGTCAATAGACTACATTCAGTTTCTATGGCCAGTATTGCCAGGTAGAATCAGAATCCCCACCCCACCTCCTTTTTGTGAGGGGAGGTTGTCTATAGGTTCTTAAGCTTTATTTTTAATAGCAGCCAGTTGGGCTAAATACTTCTGATGATTTCTGCCTTAGGAGTTATTGGATATTTCCATTTCTCATTCTGCCCCTATCAGGATGCTTTGTATTAGTTTTCCTTTGGCTAAGATAAATGTAAAATATTCCCCCAATCATTAAGTGTTCAAGTCCTTAAATAGTATCTTTTTTTTTTTTTTGCCTACTTCCGGCATTCATGTATAAATATGACAAACAACAGGCCATCATCTGAAAGATACTGCTATATCTAAAGCCCTTTCATTCCAAATGGTAATGCTACCTTTTCTATTTAAGAAATATTTCTTATTCTGTGTCAGGTGCTGTACTAGACACTGCCACAGTGATCAGGCAGGTAGAGTTCTTAACCTCATATAGCTTACTTCATGGGAGTAAAAGAACTAAGAGGAGACAGATAGTAAACTGCAAAGTTTACAATTGATTAGTTACAGTTGGGATAGGTATTACTTAGTATAGGAACAGGGAACTATAAGAGTATATAATATCCTCATCATTTTATAATCTCAGTTTGTTGGGGTTCTTTTGAGACAGGGTCTTGCTGTATTGTCCATGTTGAAGAGCAGGGGCCTGACCATAGCTCACTATAACCCCAAACTCCTTTGCTCAAGCAATCCTCCTGCCTCAGCCTCCCAAGTAGCTGGGACTACAGGCATGTGCCACCATGCCCAGCTAATTTTTCTCTTTTTTGTAGAGACAGGCTCACTATGTCAATTAAGCTGATCTTGAACTCCTGGCCTCAAGTAGTCCTCCTACGTTGGCCTCCCAAAGTGCTAAGATTATAGGCATGAGCCGCGGCACCCAGCCTTGGTTTTAATACATTGCGACAGATTGTTAAATCCAGTTCAATAGATATTTATATGCATTTATTTGTATCGCACTTATTTCTCATTTTTGTTGTATTGTTTCTTAGGGTATTATTTGTTACCTATGACTCTTTTACAAAGGTGATTATTATTTCACAAGGGCTTATAGTATTTTTCTTGCTTGTTTGTTTTTGTTTTTGTTTTTTTTGAGACAGAGTCTCACTCTGTTGCCTGGGCCAGAGTGCCATGGCGTCGGCCTAGCTCACAGCAACCACAAACTCCTAGGCTCAAGCAATCCTCCTGCCTCTGCCTCCCAAGTAGCTGGGATTATAGGCATGCGCCACCATGCCCAGCTAATTTTTTCTATGTATTTTTAGTTGGCCAATTAATTTCTTTCTATTTTTAGTAGAGACGGGGTCTCGCTCTTACTCAGGCTGGTTTCAAACTCCTGACCTTGAGGGATCCGCCTGCCTCGGCCTCCCAGAGCACTAGGATTACAGGCATGAGCCTCCATGCCGGGCCTATAGTGTTTTTTAACAACATGAAAATTCATTTTCTTAATTATTAGTGTTCTGGTCTTAATGAGTTTTGACAGTCACTGGTGAAAGAACCAAGATGTAAGTGAAGTATAGCCTCTTCTCCTCCTTATATTTTATTCTTTTTCTTTCTCTCTGACAGAAAATAGAGTGTGAAAGTGGGGTGGAAGACTGTGGCCGGTACCCTTCCGTGATAGAATTTGGGAAATATGAAATCCAAACCTGGTATTCCTCGCCTTACCCACAGGAATATGCAAGGTAATGGAATAAGCCTGGCAGGTATATAACTTTAACATCATCTATGTGACAGAGGAAGATTCTTAATTCTAAAGCAGAAATTTGATGATTTTAGGAAATAAATTTGGTAGCCAACCTAAGTGCTTCTAAAACTCTTGCTTTTGCTGGCACCTTTTATTTCTTGTTCTATGTAAATTCTTATGCTCCTTAGTCACACAGGCATTGTAAATTTTGCATTTAGCTTCCTCTCCTTGATTAATTGGCTGAATGTTGGTTTTATATGAAATCAAATCAGGAAAAAAAATGTAGCTATTGTAAAATATTTGGTAAAGTTTCTTCTTCAGTAGCCTTTTTCATTTTCTTAATTTGGCCTATTTTATCTCTGATTTCTGGCATTTTATTTTTAAGGTTTTTACGGAAATTTAGCAAAAGAAGGAAAAATGGGATAAAGTAGGTGGGAGTGCATAGCCTTCCTGAAAGCTTTACTTTTAGAGCCATTTGTGACAAACTTATTAAAAATGAAGAGAAAATAATGGTATCAGCATTTTCATTTGTCTTGAACTAAGATTAGCTGTGAGATTGTCTTGAACTAATATATCCCCAGATGGGTATATTAAGAATAGATTCCTTCCATCAGCTACATCAAGGTATACTTTATTAGTTACCTTCTCAAATATTTTAGTGTGCAAAGTTCTCAGTAGATATAAACTTGATTTTCTTCTAGAATAGATCTTTTTCTTTACCACGTGGTCTGGCCAATCATGTAACTAGACAAAACGAGAAGGGTGTTCTAGAAGTTAAGTAGCAAACTAAGAGTCAAGTGTCTTGGTTTCTCTCCCCCGCTTATACCACTTGGCTGCGTGTTCTTGAACAATTTTTTTAATGGGTAATCTTTAATTTGTATAGGTAATTATAAGTCATGTGCTCTGAGAACTTCGAATAAAATGGGCATATAAGTGCAAGATTTGAAATTAATTTTAACTGTTTCTGTTATTTCTTTCCAAAACCTTTTTCTCCTTTCTTATACCCCAAAGACCTTGCAAGTGCTTCTAAACATTTTCTTACTCATTGTACCAGCAGTGCTTATTTAAACATGGAAACGGTACAAATAAAAAGTGTTCCTATTTTTAAGGTGGGGGAAAAGTCAGCAGGGGAGAGAAAACTATTTGTTTCTGAAAGAGATAGTGGATTTGGTAGAAAACAAATTGGGCCTTTTGACATTTTCTGCTCTGCATTTACTGCTTTAGACCATATATAAATCTATGATAATAACTTACAAGTTCCCTCATCCAGAAGTAGAAACTAAGTTCTAGGGCTTCTCTGCCTCATAAATATGCAGATAATTTAAAAAATAATAAATTCAGTTCTCTGTAAGTTTGAAAAATTGCATGATCACCTGACAGGATGGCATACTTATTGCCAGACTTTAGGGTGGTGTTTCCATGTCTGACCTTTCTTCCCATAGGATATTTTTAAGGAAAGAAATGATTTGTTCACAAAGTAAAGGCAGCACATATTGTGGATTATATTGAAAAATAGCATAAGGTTGTTCTTACATTCTCTTTACTACTGGCTTTCTTTTCCTTTTCCTTTTATTTTTCTTTCTTTTTTTTGAAACTATTTCAAATTTTATTATACAGCCCTTTATGACTTAGAGAAAATTGGACAATATTTAATTTCTCTGCCCGAACAGTATAATCAGTCTGATAGATTCTTTGATTTTTAAACTTTAACAGATTACCAAAGCTTTACCTGTGTGAATTCTGTCTTAAATATATGAAAAGTAAAAATATTTTGCTAAGACACTCAAAGAAGTGTGGATGGTTTCATCCTCCAGCAAATGAGATTTACCGAAGGAAAGACCTTTCAGTATTTGAGGTAAGGATGTGTAAATAAAAAACTCAGCTTTTTGAAACCTAGTACTCCTAATTGTTGACCATGTCCTGATTTGTGTCTAGAAGGTACAAGGTATATTTAATTTTGGCATTGAAATTCAACTGCCCTTTAAAATAGCTCCATGTTTTTGGAATGTTTATCTAACCATAATAAGCAACCATTTAGATTGACGAAGAATCCCTACTTCGTCACATTAACATTTTTGTCTTCCCCCAAATCCCTGTCTACACCAGATATATTCACCAGTGAATTTATGATCTCCGCAGCTCTTTTTAAATTCAACTTTCTTTGGCAGGAGAAATTAGCTTTGTTCAGCAGCTCCAGCCAATGTCTGGCAGGTGCTCACTCTTCCGGGGAATTGAGCAGCTGTACATATCTCCTCGATACACAACCACCTGTGTTTCCATCCAGTTCTTGGCAGGGTGGATAATCCTTTCGGTGAGACCCCAGCAGATGTTGGGACTCCCCTACCACCCACCCATCTGGGTGGACGGCCACCCCTGGAGAACTCTGCTGTTCACAGGAACCCCTTGTGGCCATATGTCTGTCATTGTGGGTTTCTTGAAGACATTTTGTATTTCCAGAATTGATTTAGTAGCGGAAGGTCTTTGCCTCTATATAGTTCCATTGTTTAATTATGTTTCTATTGTCAGTTTCAGGGATCTAGTTTAGCTGAGTCAGTTGTACCTTGAGGAAACCATGCCTTTCTTTCACATTGCTGTCTATTTACATGGCTTCTTAATTCTCTCCTTTTATGCTCTTCCCTCTAGTTGCACACTTCTGTCACCCTGCTTCGTATTCTCCACTGTGACCATCTTGGTGTGCATTGTTTTTAATTCCTGGCTGCTCAGAACAAACCTTCCTTGTAGAGCAGACATGATACCTTCTTTCTCTGAAATATTTTACTTTAGGATTCTCTCTGTTTCTGAATTGTTCAGACTGAAATTTATTATTCTGCCCCATAGCTCTCTTTATTTCTGGCCTGCAATGTCTTGCCATCATGTTTAATAAAGGGAAGGTTATAGATTTCTCACGTAGACCAGGCTCCCTCTCTCAGACAGGGGCCCACTAGTTTTTCCCTAAGACTGATCAGAGAACACAGGAAACTCCAGCTGTGTCTTATGATTTTTTAAAGCCCCTCCTCCTGGTTGTACCGGGCTGTTTTGGCAAGCTTGAAGGAGGAAGGCAATTCTTAGCGGGAAGGTTAGATGATATGTTAGTTCTTTCTAAAGGCTGGGCATGGGGTTTCTCAACCTGGACCCCTTTGATATTTCAAGCTAGATAGCTCTTTGTTGTAGAGGCTGTGCTGTACGTTGTGGGATGTTTGGCAACATCCTTGGTCTCTGCCCATTAGATGCCAGTAGCACAAAACTGGTAGCACACCATTTCCTTGAATTGTGACAATGAAAAATGTCTCTAGACATAGCCAAATGTCCCCTGGGGGGCAAAATCACCCCCAGTGAGAACCATTGGCTAGAAGGAAAGCTGAATACATGTTGCCTGACCTTCCTATTGTTGTTAATGTTGGGATGCTGCCCAGCCAGGCCCAACCAGTTGAGATGACAGAGCTGCTCTCTGTTAAGGCTTCACTAATGTCACAAGTTCAACCTTCCTGTTAGCTCCTTCCTTGATGCCTTGGATCTTTTCTTCTAACCAAAGTAAAATAGAAATCACTGTTTCATTGTTTCCCAAAGGGGAAAAAAAACCCACGTTATTGGCCTTAAGTGATTATTAAATAAGTCAGCATGAGTCAGCATTGAGGTTGAAACTCTCGCAAATCCGTGGAAAGTCTTCTCAGAGCCAAGAGAATCTGTCTTGTTAGGCTGGTAAGAATAGTCCGCTCTTTCAGGGCAAGTGCTTTTGGACCCTCCAGAGATGAGAGGAGAAACATCAGAATGAGGTTTATAAAATTTATTTACACAAATAAGGACTTGGATTTGATAAGTACCAAGGTCCCTATACTAGAATCTGAGTTAATATTTAAGAGTACAGCGTGTGGGGAACTTTTCATTAGCAGTTTCCTAAGTAACTTTAGAAATAAATGGAGAATAATCATAGATTACTATTTTCCTATCTTCTCTTTATCTATTCCTCTTATATTAGACCTTTTACAGCTGATCGAGAATTTTGCTTTGGCATTGTCAACTCTCTTTTTTTTTCTGGTTCACAGATACATACATCTCCATCTTTCCTTTTTGTAAAATACTACCATTTCCAAAAGGACTGTACTCCCAAATACATAAAAACTTCCTTTAATTAAAGAGAGAATTGTATCCTCTGTGTCCGTTGCCCATATTTGATTATGTTGCTATGTGTGGGACCTAGGTTACATCCAAGGGAAATAGTTATATGAAGTCTAAAAATAATTTGTGCAATATGAGAACCCATATGGTCCACAGGAGACCTGAGAATGGTCAAGTTCGTTGTTAAAAAGCTCTGGTTAGCAAATATCCGTTTCCCCTAAGAAAAGTGCTAGGGACATGCTTCTTGAATCTGCTGTGTTTTCTGTTTTCAACAAGTAACTACATTTGATCAAAGAAATTGGCATCTGTGCCTAGCCTCCTGTCTATACCCATCAGTATCACAGCTTGATTCTTTTATTTTGAAGAGAAGTAGACTGTGATCATGGTACTTATTGTAGGTTGAAATTCATATCACTTTCTCTGTAAGTATTCCCAACACAGAAATTTTATCTTTTTCAATTATATTTAAAATGATGCTTGGGATAAAACCAAAATGGAAGCCTCTTTGCTAATCTACACTTCTGGGGAATCAGAATAATACAGTTCATTTATTTCATTTTATGTGAAGCCCTTTTGAGAACAACATAAAGTTTAACTTCTTTGAGAAATATTTTGATCTGTTTATATTTCTTTAATACGGATTTACTTGGTTCAAATAAAGAGAGGACATGACTGATCATTTTTAACTCATCATAAATTACAAGTAAAAATTATTCGTTTGCTAGTGGTTTGGCCCTCCTTTAGGTAGCATAAAGAGAAACTTAAGCTACCTTAAATTTGCCCTAATTTAAGAGACAAGGTGGAATTCTGATTTGGCAGTGACAGCTGTTTTCTGATTAACTATATTTATTTAATGAAGTGTTTTAATCTCTCAATTTAGGATTTGAGTATAAAACTATATACTTTCTGAAATACCATATAGAAGAAACAATTTTATATTGAGCAGTATTTTTATGTTGAATAATGTTGTCTGTTTCTTTTTGCTAGGTTGATGGGAATATGAGCAAAATTTATTGCCAAAACCTTTGCTTGTTAGCCAAGCTCTTCCTGGACCACAAAACGTTGTATTATGATGTCGAGCCATTCCTTTTTTATGTCCTTACAAAAAATGATGAAAAGGGCTGTCATCTGGTTGGATACTTCTCTAAGGTAAAACAAGAGCCAGCATGACCTTCATTTTCTTTTTCAAAATGTTTTTGGTAGAGCCCAATTCTTTGAATAGGGCTTTTTTTATGGCTGTAATTTGAATAAGTGACACATGTTTTTGAAAAGCTCAGATTCTTGTTCAGAGCTCATTTTAAAAGACAAAAACAAAAACATTGTGCCTAGGAAGTGGGTATGGGACCTCAGCACTGTCTGCTGTCTTGACTGTCACCATCCACATAACATTATAATTCCTGCCTTGCAGACCACTTAGCATCTTTGATTTTCTCAGTGTTGAGCTTATTTGCCTTTTCCCTGTAAGTGGTGTCAACATGAAGCTTTTAATGTGATGCAGCATTTAAAGGTACTTCTTCTTTCTCATTATTGCCTTCCCTCTGTGATCAACAGTATTTCATTGAGTTAGAACATTGGCATTTGGGCTGTCAAGCTGATATAGTGACTGATTTTACACTTTCTTATTCTCTGTGCTATTGTTTTAAGTTCTAAAATAATCTCACCTTTAGAAAGCCTAAGTATCTCCAGCTGTTAGTACAGGGAAACTTTGACATATTGAGGGGATATAGCTTGTCTTTTTCACTGGTTCAGAGCAATTCTCTTGCATTCCTCTGCTCAAAGGCTTCTGAGAAACTGTAACTCACATGCAATAAAGGAAAACTAGGTTTGGAGCTGTCTACCCTGTAATGACCTTAACTTTTCTTAGGCACCTAGGAAATAGTTAAATGTACCAGGATGGTATATAAATAGAGACAATAATTATGAGACTTCTAGGCAGAAAGTAAATTATCCAAACCCTATTTTATTTATTTTATGGTTTTTTTTTATATTAGGCAATAAATGAATTTTAATGAATCTGTTCTTGAGCAATATAAATGGAATACTTGAGAGAAGTGCCATTTTTATGGAGGATCAAAAGATAGACTATATATGAAGGTACTTGTAAACTGTAGAATCAGTCCAAACTTATAAACTTAAGAATCAACCCAAAGATCATAAAGAAAAATATTAATAAGAATAAATAACTGCATTCATGGGAACCTGCCTCAATGTTTTAATCTACGTATTTGGTAAAGCTTTAAAATGAAAAAAATAATTTGTACATTATAGATTCAACAGATGACAGAGCATTAACACAGAATAAAACAATAAATAAATCTATTTGTGTAATTTATAAAACCTTACCTTTTTTGTAGATTTATAAAGATCTTTTTCTGCAAAAAATTAAAAAGAATAGTGGTCATGATTGTCCTTCCTGTTAGAAAATGGTGTTTCTTGAAATGTCCATGAGTTTAAACATAGGGCTTAATGGTGTCTGCCTTCCTTATTTTGTGCTGTCCTGTTCCTGAATCTCGCACTGGCCTCTGGGTAGTACCATGTATACAGTTGGTATTGACTCTTGCCGTTTGAATCTCTGCCTTTCTTCCTCCCAGGATGCCCAACGTTTTACCCAGAACAAGCTCAACTTTGCTCATTTTGTCACATTCTCTTCTATAGTATGGCAGCAGCTGCTGTCATTTCTTACTATTTCAGAATACTAATATCCTTTGGCAGTATAGTGAAACAAGCTCTTAAAAATAACCTTGTTTAAAAAATCAGATGAAATTAAACCATATTCTAATGTGTCGATTAGAATGTGGACTACTCTCGTCCTTTGGGGTTTATTCTTAAAGTAAATCCTAGAGGTTATTAGAACAGCAGCTCAAGGATAGCCAGAGAAGGGCCAAGCTGACCTAGAAAGAAAGGTTCAGTGCAAATTGTTACATGCATATGACTTTACAATCACGTAATGAGATGGCTCTAAACGAAGGAGCAGTTAATTTATCCATAGATTAGAATTTAGCTGTAGTAACATGTGTTAAGGAGGTGAAAAGGATCACTGCTGTATTGGATTTCAAAAAAAACTCCTAAAAGTGAGAATAGTTCTGGACAAAGAAAGGCATTGTATCAAGGATGAATTCTTTTAACCCAGAGTACGTCTCTTTTTAGATAGAGTGACCCATTTGTCTAACTTTGCACAGTAGACTAATTATTTGAACATTTGCCATTGATGTGCACATCCAGTGATGGACAATCCGTCTTCTTAGGAAAACACATTGTTGCTTCCTCTTCATTTTTCAGAGGCTCCGTAGACAAATGTGCAAAAGTTGGGAGCGCATCTTTTTCACAAAGAAATCTTTAATTCTGCCCTGTAGGGTTTTTTCCACAATCGTTTCCTATGTTCTTTCAAATAGGTTCATTAAAGATCTGGGTGTTCTGAAGTAATTCTTGGATGTGGTTGGTACCATTTGTGGTCAGTCTTATTTGTGGTTTATATTTGGCCAGAGCATTCACAACCTCAAAAGCCTTTTCCAGATCTTCTCTGTGTAGGTTTTGGCAGCTTCTGTGTTCTCTGAATAAAATATTGCTGCTCTGATGCCACATCCCGTGAAAATTGCAAATTCTTCTTTAAGTGTAAGATCTGTTTCTTACCATATTCTACCCAATCTTCCTTCTGGTTTCAGACTGTTGATAATATTTTGGTCTCACTTTTGTTTTGAGGCTTTGGGGTTTCTTGTTGTTGCCTTTTTTGTTTTGTTTTGTTTTCCTGGTTTGAAATGCAGATTAGTTATTTCTCTAGCTTTTTACTTTGACTTTTTATTCATAGGAGAAATATATTTGCACATCTACCCACGTGTATACTATTTTAGTTTCACTGGGGCATTTGCTCAAAGGCAGAAGACAGATTGCTGTTGCAGAGTTGTAGATTATTATTTGACAAGGTAGCTGGCTGAATCCTAACTTACTGTGCTGGGTGATGTTATTTTCTCCCAGTTATTTGAGCAAGGAAAGCATTTCTTCCATCCTGTCTGTATTTTGTTTCATTTGGTTCATATTTTTTTGGATTCTTTATCTGTATTTTGTGATACTGACTTTCACAATAAAGATGTAATTGAGAGGTATGCGCAGAGTTGATGGTTTGTTGTTAGTTGATAGTTTGATTGATTAACACACTAGGATTTTTCTGCTTGAGCCTGACCTCACCCATTGGCTCACCTTAGTGGACTGTTCTACAAGGACAGTGGCAGGTGCAGGGAATTGCCCACTTCAGCAGAGCTCTGACATACTTGATCTGTTTCTCCTTCCCTCAGGAAAAGCTTTGCCAGCAGAAGTATAATGTCTCCTGCATAATGATCATGCCCCAGCACCAAAGGCAAGGATTTGGACGGTTTCTCATTGATTTCAGTAAGTGAAGTGCTTTATTTACTTTCATGATCCAGGGAGCTGATGGCTGTTACAGGAAACAGTAACACATAAAACTTTATTTAACCTACTTTATTGTTTTTATCAATAGATAATGGGTTTTCTATTTATATTTACATAGGTTAGAAAATCTTCCTCAAGTGAAAAATTTACTGCTGCTCAGTTATTGTACTCTAGGAAATTGAGACTAGATCTCTCGGCAGCGTCACTGGCTCGCAAAGCCATTACCCTGAATGAACCGGCAGAATTACATTCCATTTCGTGGCACTCATGCTCATTAGCACCAAAAGAAGCAATTATTTGCGATTAAAGCTAAAGGAAGTGTTATTTAAAAAGATTTTCAGCTTTCTAAAATTCTGCCTCTAATCTACACAGTACAGAGCAGGAAAGGTATATTTCCATTTAGAAAAACAATTCTTTGGGTAGCCTATCTGAGCCTCCAGTAGAGATTACTCTTGTTTTGTTAATTTCCCTTTTCCATTATGGAAATTATTGTTTGTATCTAGAGGTTTCCCAAGAACTATTTGTTTTATGTGAACTTGTATTTTCTGTGCTGCCTCAGTTAAAACCAGAATAATATATAAAAGGATACGCAGGATAATGTTTTTTAAAAAATCAGTAGTTTTTTTCCTCATTTATGTTATATTGGATTTGTAAATTTAGTGTTAAGGCTATATTTGGAGAATTGATTCAAAATATCCGGATAACGTGATAACCAGATATCCATGATAATAGTCATTTCTGGCCTCATAGAGATCTGTCTCTAGGAACTGGGTGCTTCTTGATTACCAGGTTGCAGTTTATCAGATTATTAACTGAAAGAAGAAGAATTTAGGACATTGCATAATCTTCACAAAGTATATCAAATGCAAAAAACACAATGTAAATGTGCTCATAGAAAACTATGAAGAAATATTTTGAATCTAAATCTGCATTGTTAGATATTGAAAGATTAAAGTCTGAGTATAAAATAACTGCATAGCAATTTTGGACAGATATGTTTAATTTATTGACATTGAAGGATATAATTCTTTTAGAAGTATTTTAATTGATTATCTTTCTATTTTTAGATAACATTTTCAGTTATTAATTCATTACTCCAGTCTTACATATTCTTTCCTGACCTAGTTATCTGGGAAACAGGTTATCCCAAGGAGGGCCATCTTTCTAGGAATTTACCGTTTTTATTTTATGAAGTCACAGCTGTAATCAGTTCTAAGAGCAAAGCCATTTGTCTTGTTGTGGAGTTTTTTGTGGCCACCATTCATGGGTTATTCATAAATATTACAGTTTCTGGTAGGTGTAGCAGCCATGCAAGTCTTAAATTATGATTGTATCTATATGCTACAGAATAAGGCAGACTCCTTTGCTCAATATTCAAGATCTTCCAATACCTAGTTCCAATTTATCCTTTAGGCTTTTTTATCTACTAATCTCCTTTTTCTCAAATATTCTGAGCATACCTCCATTTTTTTTGTCTTTGCAGTCCTTTCCTTGAAATGACCACTTCCTCATTTGCCAGCTTCTGTCTGTTCAAAATCCTACCCATTGCTAAGAGCCAGCTCAGGAGCCTCTGCTTTTTGATCCCACTTCCTGGAGTTTTATCTTGTACCCTTTTGGTTCTGTATTCTATAACATTGCACTTACACTCTGTTCACCCTTTTGTGGTAATTATTGATGTAAGTGTCATACTTCCAACTTACCATGACCTCTTTGGATACTTTCTTCTTTGTATCTGTATTATCCCTGTATTATAATCTGTATTAGATGTATTTTTGTTGACATGAATTGAATCCCGAAAGTGACATGGTTACTGCCTATGATAATTTTCTACCTAAAATTTAAAAAGGACTGGTACTTACTAGGTAAAAACTCAAGCTCTAAATTCAGTCGCATCTTACTTGTACAGCATGGTCTGGCACTAAGGCCTTCTACATAAGACAACAACCCAGGTGACAAAGACATTCTTTTCAAATGCTGTCTTTATTTTAACCATTTAGGTGAAAACTGTGTTAGAGTCTATTTTGTATTTTTAAACATGAACTACAAAACACACTGAAGCCTTTTCTGGATGGCTCAGGGCCGTCATGATGAATGCTACCCATTAGGATCTGACCAGACAATGTGGTGTTTGAGGGTTTTAGATTTTTCTCTTTTCCGTACCCTTGCATTGCCCTTACACTGGAGGAGGTTTAGGAGTGTGTAGAAGATTTGAATAAAGTTGAAAGGGGATTGGTGTTATTCCTTCAGAGAAGAGGAGAGTAGGGGAAGAAATTTATAACTCAAAGAAAATGGGAACTAGTGTAAATGCAGTAGAAATTCAACTTAAAACCAAAAGAATTTCTTGACTATAAAAGTTTTAAAGAAGATAGAATAGGCTGCTGAAAAAAAAAATTGATGGCATCTCCTTCTTGGAAGTTACTTAAAATAATGGTAGATAAATATCCTTCCAAAATAATTGCGATCCAGTCTTTTGCAGAGGGAAGGGATGAGTCACATGACTTTTCATGATCATTTTTTACTTAATAATTCAGAGCTTAGAGCAAGAAAGCTAACTAGGGTTGCAGGTTTTCTAAAATCTGTTTTTTTAAAGGAACTTTTACTGGTTAGATTTATTATATTTCTATTTTCTACATGAGCCTGTGGTCTTTTGGTCAGGGGTGCATTTTTAGTAAGTCAGATAAAGTGTAAAGCAAGAAAATCTTTATTTTGCCTACAAAAATTCCTAATTTAGCAAGATATTAGCAGGGAGAAAACTATAGCACCCATTTGCTCACTTGATCACAGATACGGGTGGAATATAATTCATTGTACGTATACAGATGCTCTTCGACTTATGGTGGGGTTACATCCTGATAAACCCATCGTAAATTGAAAACACTGTAAGTCAAAAATGCACTTAATACACAACCTACTGAACATTGTAGCTCGGCCTGCCCTGCCTTAAACATGCTTAGAACACTTACATTAGCCTACAGTTGTACAAAGTCATCTAACACAAAGCCTATTTTATAATTAAGTGTTGAATATCTCATGTAAGGGTATCGTACCACTGGCCCAGGAAAAGATCAAATTTCAAAATCCAAAGTACAGTTTCTACTGAATGGTATTGCTTTGCGCCATTATAAAGCTGAACCATTCATTTGTAAGTCGGGGATTACCTAGAGAAAGAACTGCAAGTATCGGGCTTCGAACCCTGTTCTCCAGGGCAGTTGGGAGAGGTGGAATGGTCATCCACAGGACCAAATGCTGCCCTGGGATTAAGAAGCTTGTCTGTGGCTTCCTAGGACAGCTTGTCTGCGATTTGTCAGAGCAACGTTCCCTAGGAGGTCATTTGCAGAGTTTGGCCAGAATGACTAAAGCGCACCAACTGCCATCCTGCGCATAAACCACCTCATGAATTTTGTGACTCTTCGCCCAAAACGTAAGAGGGTGGAGAATGGAGTAACTGTCATTGGTTGGTTGATGTCACATTTCTTTCTCCTGAATTCTGAGATTCCTTTCTTTCTCAGTGAGAAAATTTTAGTCTTCCTCATTTCTGTCTACACACACACACACACACACACACACCCCTCTCCATCCCCACCACATACCTCAAGACTTCAGAGAAGCCCCCTTCCCACAAAACTTTTGCAATTCCTGCTTCAGAGCCTCCCACAGGAAAGGCGAGTAGCTGCTCTGCTTCCCAGGGCATTGCTGGGTACTGGGGTACCAGACTGTTTCCTCGCAGGGCCTCGCCTGTGCCTCTGCTAGAGCTGCCCAGAAATGCCTTATCCATGTCACTACATTTTTCTCCTTTAATTTTGAAATAATTTCAGACTTAGAGAAAAGTTAAAAGAAATAGTGACAAGAATTCCAATACAGTCTCCACCCAGTTTCTCCAGGTGTTTAACATTTTATCACATCAGCTTTCTGCTTTATTGCTCTCAGTCTCCCCCTTCTCCCTCCTTCTCTCTCTCCCTCTCTCTTCCTCTCTCTCCTTTCTCACATTTTTTCCTGAATCATTTGAGAGTAAATTATAGACATGTTGCACCTTTACCCCTAAATACTGCAGTGTGTTTTCTACAAAGATTCTGACACACATAGCCATAATACAGATTATCAAAATCAGGAAATTAGTGTTGATTCAGCGCTATTATCTAATCTATGCACGCACCTCGTTCAAATTTCAAGTTTTGCCAGTTTACACTAATGTCCTTTCCAAGGGGGAACATCCTCCTAGTCCAGGATCATGTGTTGTATTTAGTTATTATATCTCTTGAACCTCCTTTAATCTGGATAGTACCTAGTCATTGTTTTGTTTTGCTTTATTTTTCATGACTTTGACATTTTTGAAGTGTACAGGCTACTTATTTTACCCTGTGTCCCTTAGTTCAGGCTTATTGGATGTTTCCTTGTGGTTAAATTCAGGTAATAACATATTTGGGCAGGAATACTATAGAAGTGATCATATGTCTTCCTCAGTGCATCTTATCAGGATCACGTGATTGATATATTTGTCCCATTACTGGGTTAAGATGGTACCTGCTGGGTTTCTTCACTGTGAATTTACCATTTTCCTCTTTGTATCGGTGAGTCTCTGGTGAGAAGATACTTTGGGATTATGTAAATATCTTGTTTCTCATCTAGTTTTCACCTGTAGTTTTAGCATGTATTTATGATTCTTGTCTAAAATAATTATTACTATGGTAGTTACCAAATGGTAATTTTCTAATTCCATTGTTTTGTCTACTTACTACTTGGCATTCTATACGGAAGAGCTTTCTCTTCTTCCACATTTAATTATTTATATGATTATGGACTCATGGGTTTTTAATGTATAGATTATAACTTGTTGCCACCATTATTGATTTTAACGTTCACAAAACATCAAATTGTCCCAGATTTATTTAGTAGCAACTGCTTCAAGCTGGCTGTTGAGCCCCCTTTGACCTGTTCCCATCCTTTGAACACTTTCTTACTTTATGATACAACATGATGTTCCAGATCTGTTCTTTCTCTAACCTAGTCCTGGAATCATTTCTTCTGAGAGCCTTGATTCCTTATGGTGGAGAACATTATTTAGAAATCAAGATCTGGGCACTTAGGTGTGCTTATGGCTACTGGGATGTCACAGCTTCCAGGCCCTCTCTTATGACAGAGCTAGGAAACAAGGAATATTTATGTGTGTGTGTGTACATATATATAGGTATGTGTGTATACACATACATGTATACACGGGTGTGTAATGCATACACACACATACACATCTATCATAAGTTCATACCATTCCAGGTTTTGTTCTATCCTCTCCCTTTCCGTATTTGCAATTCTCTTTGATGGTGAGAACCCCTGACTGCCATTAACCACCATATATTTACTCGCATGCTGTGCCCTAGAATACACGTTGAGTAGCTTGTGAATTGCTGACTCATGCCACTGTGAAAAACAGACCTCCTAACTAGAGGTCAATATTTATATACAGTTCTTTTTGGCTTTACCCTGAGTGTGTTTAGTCAAAACACTGTGTTTAAATGTTGAATTAGTTCTCTTTCATCGTTTTTCCCTTCAGTGTGATTATATTATTCATTGAAATACATTTACACTTACTTGTTTCTGTTTCTTTTCCATTTTAGTTTTTTCTCCATCCTTGTTAACATTTTTTAATTAGAGTGTAAAACATTAACATGATTTTAAGGCCGGGTGCGGTGGCTCACACCTGTATTCCTAGCACTTTGGGAGGCTGAGGCGGGAAGACTGCTTGAGGCCAGGAGTTCGAGATGAGCCTGAGCAAGAGCGAGACCCCATCTCTACAAAAAATAGAAAAATTAGTACACATCTGTAGTTCCACCTACTCGGGAGGCTGAGACCAGAGGATTGCTTGAGCCCAGGAGTTTGAGATTGCAGTGAGCTGTGATGACGCCACTGCACTCTAGCCTGGGCAACAGAATAAGACCCCCGTCTCAAAACAGAAAAAAACATGATGTTAAAAGTTGCAGCTATAATAAAGGGTATCCTCAGAGAAGTGTCACTCCCCGCCTTGTCCTCTCCACCCATTCCCCAATCCATTCCTGCATGTAACTATCCCGTTAGTTTCCAGTTTATCCTTTCTGTGACTCTTTTTATACAAATGAGCGGACAGGTGTGTAATTTCTAATTTCTCCTCCTTTCTTACACAAAAGGTAGCATACTATAGCCTTTTGCATTTTGTCTTTGCCAATATATCCTGGAAATCACTCCATGGAGATTTCTTACTCTCTTTTATACCTGCATTGTACTCTGTTGTGTGGATATACATAAGTTTATTCACCTACTGTGCTATGATGGACATATGGGTTGTTTCCAAATACTCTGCAACTTTAAAAGTACTGTAGTGAGCAATCTTGGGCATATTTTGACTTAATATAGGATGTTATATATTCTTTCAGTTGTTTAAGACTCTGCATAGCTGGGTGATGGGTGAGCAGATAATGAATTGAGGCCTGCAGAGCCAGAACCCTGGCTGATGAGCAGGATACAAAACCTGTCTCCCTCAGCTCTGACTCAGGAGAGACCTGGGGAAAACCAGCTGATTCAGTAGGAGGTGGGAGAACAGTATGCCAGATGGTGGTGAGAGGTTGGCGTCATCACTCACGTGTGTGTTTGTGTGTACGCATTTATCTGATTCCAAACTGGAGGATGGAGAAGGATGAGAAGAGTCACTTCTATCATTTTTTACCTCTTTCATTCAACCTCTGTTGATTGGGCTCCCCCAGTCCACACTCTGCTAAACACTAGTGACAAAAGTGAAGAAACCATAGCTCTTGCTGGGTGGTCAAGTTCACTGACGAGTCAAAAGTTGCTCTGCAGTATTTTATTCAGTATGCTTTGAGAGCTAACAAGAAGTTGAAGTGAAAACATTCCAGGCTGAGGGAACCACATTATGCACAAGCATGACCACATGAGGAAGCATGTTAGATGGTTAGGTAACTACAAAAGAAATTCCAGGTACATTAAAGACCTCAATGATTAATAAAAAACAAACACGCAAAAAGATTAAAAAGCTAGAAGAAAGAATATATAATTATCTCTCTGATCTTTGGAATGGTCAAGGATACCTTAAGCATCAAAGCAATGAAAGAAATCATGAAAAAATATGCAGATGGAAAAAAAATATGCAGATGGTCTTGACTATATAAGAATATAAAACTTCTAGCTAGTAAAAAGTATTAATATTTAAAAGCAAATGTAATAGGCAGGCGCAGTGGCATGCACTTATAGTCCCAGATACTGCGGAGGCTGAGGCAGGAGGATTGCTTTAGTCTGAGAGTTCGGGGTTGTAGTGCCCTGTGCTGATCAGGTGTCTGCACTAAGTTTGGTATCAATATAGTGACCTCCTGGGAATAGGGGAACTACCAGGATACCTAAGGTGGGGTGAACTGGCTCAGGTCAGAAACGGAGCAGGTCAAAACTCCTCTGTGCTGATCAGAGTGGGATTGCACTTGTGACTAGCCTGCACTCCAGCCTGGGCAACACAGCAAGATCCTGTGTCTAAAAAGGAAAAAAAATAAGCAAATATAACAGGAAAGATGTTTGCAACATATATGCCAGGCAAAGGTTTGATAGCTTTAGTGTTTAAACAAATATAAAAGGAAGATTTGATGGCATTAAAACATAAACCCTAATAGAAAAATGGGCAGAGGGCACAAACACAAAATGTGCAGAAAAGGAAAATAATAGGTGGTAACAACACTGCTGACATTTACTGAGTGACTAATATTTGCCAGCCACTTTCCTAAGAGTCCTGCAACATTGACTCACTCAATCTTCACAACAACAGTTGCGATGCATGCTTTAACTCCATTCTATGGATGATGAAACTGAGGTGCAGTGACACAAATAATAAGTAGCACAGCTGTAATTTGAACCCAAGCACTTTAACTCTTAGCCACTACACTCCAAAGTCTCTTAAGTACAAGCAACTAATTCAAATATGAAAAAAAAATGGTGATTTTAAAATGCAAATTCAAATAACTGCCATTTTTTGCCCACCAAGTTAGCAAAGACCTTACAGATCCAACTAAGCCGGTATAAAATAGACACTGTTATATTTACACTAAAGAAAGTGTGTATTTGTAGACATTTTCTGGAACCTTGATAATATGTATCAAAAACATCTGACAGTTATTTTTGAGAGGACTTTAAAGGAAATAAACATTTTAATCAACATATATTAATTTCATCCTTAATGTAGCAACATTATTTTATATTATTATATTTTAAATGGGAGCTTCCTCTTTTGCTCCCCCTATTATGGGGTGCTGCCCCATAATAGAACTTATAATAGAAAGTTAGAAAAATGTAGTTATAATACCAGAAGAAAACGAAATCCCTCACAATCCTGTCACTCAAAGAGTTAATGTTTTTCAGTACATTTGTCCTTCACACTGTCATTATTTACAATAAGAAAAAAACTGAAACACCCTTGATATTCAAAGGTAAGAGAGAACCACCATTCCTATGAGAAAATTATGGGATATTCATAAAATGGAATATTATTAGCCATTAAGAATCATGTCCTGGCCGGGCGCGGTGGCTCACGCCTGTAATCCTAGCAGTCTGGGAGGCCGAGGCAGGAGGATCGCTCAAGGTCAGGAGTTCAAAACCAGCCTGAGTAAGAGTGAGACCCCGTCTCTACTAATAATAGAAACAAATTAATTGGCCAACTAAAAATATATAGAAAAAATTAGCCGGGCATGGTGGCACATGCCTGTAGTCCCAGCTACTCGGGAGGCTGAGGCAGAAGGATC
>CAUYRT010080470.1:0-14300 GCA_963574885.1 Lepilemur ruficaudatus | reverse complement strand
GCTGGGACTGCAAGCATGTGCCACCATGCCCGGCTAAGTTTTTCTATATATATATATAGTTGGCCAATTAATTTCTTTCTATTGTTAGTAGAGATGGGGTCTCACTCTCGCTCAGGCTGGTTTCGAACTCCTGACCTTGAGCGATCCGCCCGCCTCGGCCTCCCAGAGTGCTAGGATTACAGGCGTGAGCCACCGCGCCCGGCCAAAAAATGTATTTTTTTTTTTGAATGTGAATCTCAACTAGTCATAGGAAAACCATTTGGGGATTGATGTAAGTTGATCAAATTCCAAAGTGGCATTAATTTTCCACCGTCACTGTAACCGGACATTGCACAAAAGCAAAATTATAGAAAACCTTCAGCAAATAGAACTACCACCAATATAAAGTTGTTTTAATGATAGAAAAAATTTTAATATATTAAAATGACAAGTACATTACACAAATGAGAACACAGCTAAAATTACACATCTGATGATTGACTCATTAAGCCCTGGCAGTAAAAATAAACATGCTCAAGAGTAAGCAATTCATAGAATAATATTTAAGACAAAGCTTCCATATATTATTATCATTACAGTAAGAATCCTCAAACGTTTGGCAAGAAAAAGATATTGTTTAATTTTATGGCTCCTTAGATACAAGTTGGAAAGAAATGGGAGAAAACAGTTTTGGAACCAAACTGAATGTAGCATAGGAAGGAGTACTGACATTATCTATGCTACAATAAGCGTTAAGAATTGCAAAGAATGACAAGGGAAAGGGGCAATGGGGTTGGGAGGGGGCGCAGCGAAAAGGCTTGGAAATGGCAACTGGCGTGAAGCTCTACTAGGAAATTCCAATCATCTCGTGGGGGACCTTAACAGAATACAATAGGCAGGAAGGCCTGGACCAACTCTTAGAAGTGTCAGCAAAACACATTATCAAATTCAACTGAGGAGAATGTCATGCAAATGAATAGCAAGGATTCTCCTGGGTGATGGGTATAAAGTGGTTCCTTGTACTAGTCTGTCTGCTTTTGTTATGTTTGAAATTTTTAACTAAAAGTAAGTATTCTTGGACCAAGTGGGGCATATCCTGAAAATGCATGGCTGGTTCAACATTTGAAAATCAATCAACGTAATTCATGTTTTAACAGACCAAAGAAGAAAGATCATATCACCTGCAGATGCTTGAAAAGCAACTTAACAAAATTCAGCATCCACTGATGATTTTTTAAAAAAACTCTAAGCAAACTAGGAATAGAAAGGAACTTCCTTAACTTGCTAAAAAACATCTACAAAATTCCTACGACTAACACAATGCTAATGGTGAATGACTGAATGTTTTCCCCCTACCATTGTCCGCTGTCATCAGTTCTATTCAAAACTGTAATGTCACAGCCAGGCAAAGTGGCACACACTTGTAGTCCCAGCTACTCAGGAGGCTGAGGTGGGAGGATCACTTGAGCCCAGGGGTTTGAAACCAGCCTGGGCAAAATAGCACAACCTCATTTCTTTAAAAATTTTTTCTTTCTAAATTGTAATGGAGGTTTTAGCCAGTTTAAGAATGCAAGGAAAAGAAATAAAAGACATAGACTAGAAAGAGAGAAATAAAACAATTTCTATACCTGGATGACATAATTGCCTATGTAGAAAATCCCAATGAATCTACAAAAAAGCTAATAGATTTAATAAGTCAATTCAGCAAGGTTCCAGAATACAAGGTCAACTAAAAATCATTGTATTTCCATATGCATATGGACAATTGAAATTGAAATTGAAATCTAAAAAAAGTACCATTTACAGCAGCCTTCAAAAATAAAATACTTAAATACAAGTCTAATAAAATATGTACAGAGACTGAATGCTGAAAACTATATATCCTGGATAAAAGAAATCAAATAATACCTAAATAAATGGAAAGATACACCATGGGCATGGACAGGAAAACTCAATATTGTTAAGATGTTAATTCTATCCAAATGGATCTACAGAATCAACAAAATCCCAGCAAATATTTTTGTAGAAATTTATAAACTGATTCTAAAATTTATGTGGAAAGGAAGGCCAGTGATGGTGGCTCATCCTGTAATCCTTGCACTGTAGGAGGCTGAGGCAGGAGGATTGCTTGAGCTCAGGAGTTTAAGACCAGGGTGAGCAAGAGTGATACCTCGTCTCTACTGAAAATAGAAAAATTAGCTGGGTGTTTTGGCAAGCACCTGCAGTCCCAACTACTCGGGAGGCTGAGGCAGGAGGATCGCTTGAGCCCAGGAGTTTGAGGTTGCTGTGAGCTAGGCTGACACCATGGCATTGTAGCCCGGGCAACAGAGTGAGACTCTGTCTCAAAAAAATAAAAAGAAAAAGAAAAATTGAAATATGGAGATAAATCACTTTTTAACTAAGATTCTGACAAAATTATAGCAGGAAATACGTTAAGATGCTATAACAAAAATCAAGTGTGAATAAATAAAGAAGAGATGTTGCCATATGAATTACTTAGAGAAGCCTATCAGTGCAATAAGGAAGAAGTTCAAGTTTTACAATAATAGTCACTTACATGGCATGTTGAGGTATGTGTTAAAAACTTGATAGTGAGTATTATACATCACAATATTTCTGTGAAAGATGTAGAACTATCAACATTGCAACTATCAATTTTGTAGATAACGAGCAGGCTTGACGGGAAAAGTTACGAAACATACTTTGGTCGTAGCATCATTTTCATTTTTTATTTTTGTGAAGAAATTCTGCTGTGATACTTTATTTTAAATTTTCAAATTTTTCTGACTGGTGCTTTCCTTAGTGCTGGGAAGATTGTGATGAATACTCAGTCTGGTAATGTTGACATACAGTGTATTCTTCTGTACTGCTCATGTCATTATGTAATAAACAATGCTGGGGACATCTAATTCAGTAACAAAATAATCTAAACTCCACTGTGCCTTAAAGCACTACATCCAAAGTCCATTTTTCTCCTTTTTTCCTTTTCTTTTTTTTAGACATGATGTGCATGCATGTGCTGGTAATACAAACTAAAAGAAATGCTGTGGCATAGCAATACAAGTGGCACTCAAGGCACTGTCAAGTTATAACAGTATCACCGTGCTTTGTAGCGTGGCAAGCAGCAGTGTGAAGCAACAAGGGCAACACATTTGGGCTCTGTCACAACTATTCAACTCTGTTGTTGTAGTGAAAAAGCAGCCATACATAATACATAACTGAATAAATGTGGCTGTGTTCTAATAAAACTTTACTTACAGACACAGAAAATTGAATTTCATATGATTTTCGCATGTTCCTCAATATTCTTCTTCTTTTTTTTTTTCAACCATGTAAAGATGTAAAAACCATTCTTAGCTTACAGGCCATATGAAAGCAGGTGGCAAAGCTGGATTTGGCCTTCAGGCAGGCCATCAGTTTCCAGCCCCTGCCATGTACACATGAATATCTTAAGATAACTACAGGCACCTCATGCAGTCTTCAGAAGGCTTTTTTATAACCTGAATTGCATATTCAACCATAGTATACTTAGAATGTTGTTGATGCTCATAATAATGTCTTCCTTGAGCATAACAAACAAGGTGTGCTAGTAATTTCCTAGATATTTTCACTTCCAATTTTTAATTGCAAAATAATTGTCATGCTATAAAAGAGAAAGAAAATCCACTAACCCATTCTCTGAGAACATATATTTTTAAGTATCAGATTCAGAGTAATAAAAAGTGAAAGTATATAAATATCAATATTTATATACTTATAAAACATAAATCCATAAATACACAACCACAATAATTTCAAGGTTCCACATTCAGATTTTTTAAATTGAAATATACATACATATTTTCTTTTTTTAAAAAAGAGGAATTAATGGGTCAAAGTAAACTTATCTAGCTTCAGGGTTAGAAGTATGATAGTCTTTATTGACAGATGTGTCAATGTGTTTGCTTCTATCTCAGTTTTGAAGTAATTTCCTAGCAGAATTCTAGTCTATGGCATTTGACCTCAATTTCCAAAAATGCAACTTACTTTAATGTGATGTACGCCATTCACTTTTCCAATTTGCTGCTCAATGGTCCAAACACAGGAATTGCAAGTCATACCCTCAACAGAGATGGTAACAGAATTCACACCCATACTTGGGTCCATTTTGATTTCTTCTTTACATTCCTGTTAGAAACAATAAACTCATTTAATTTCAGCCATGGAAATAATCTTTCCTCGACTTTTCTCCCACCTCCCCAATTAAAAATGTGCTAGTAATAAAATATGATCAGTATTCTTTTCTACTTGTCTCAGAAAAAGTTTTTGTCACCTTTGATGAGGTAAAGGAAAGTTGTTTCTATGACTATGCTAACTAAAGACAAAAATCTGCAATACTTGAATAATAAAAGCAACCAGGCTTCATAAAGTACACTCCTGATACTAAAGATTCTCCCACACACAATCTGATTGAGTATTTGGAAGTAGACATGATTAAGAACTAAGCGAGAATACCAAAAATCCTTACAATCGCCAACAATGTCCTCCAGCCCTCACCCCCAAGTTTACCTCTCTGACCTCCCCTTTTACCACTCACCAACCCCCCTCTCTATGCCAATTGTACTGGCCTCCTGGCTGTTCCTCTTCCCAGGATGACTCCTACCTCAGGGCCTTGGCTTTAGCTATTTCCTTGGTTTGGGACTTTCTTCCTCTAGATATCTGCTAGGCTAGCCTCCTTATCTCCTTCAAGTCTTTGCTCAAATCTAACCTTCTTAATGAGGCCTGTGTTAACCACCCTATTTAAAATTGCAACCTACACCCCTTCCACATAGACACACATACTCTGATTCTCCTCACCTCTGCTTTTTCTTTAATTTTTTTTCGTAGAACTTAGCACCTTCTAACATACTTCATAATTTGCTTATTTATTCTGTTTATTGCTTATTGTTTGTCTTCCTGTGGTGATTTTAAAATATGGTCACAAATTCTTTGTTACTCCTGCCTTTAAGAGGTGAAATTTAACTCCTTTGCCCTTGAGTGTGGCCTGAATCTAGTCACTTGCTTCCAACAAATAGACTACGGTGGCCAGGTGCAGTGGCTCACGCCTGTAATCCTAGCACTCTGGGAGGCCGAGGCGGGAGGATCGCTGGAGGTCAGGAGTTCAAAACCAGCCTGGGCAAGAGCGAGACCCTGTCTCTACTAAAAATAGAAAGAAATTATCTGGCCAACTAAAAATATATATATAGAAAAAATTAGCCGGGCATGGTGGCGCATGCCTGTAGTCCCAGCTACTCGGGAGGCTGAGGCAGGAGGATCGCTTGAGCCCAGGAGTTTGAGGTTGCTGTGAGCTAGGCTGACGCCACGGCACTCTAGCCCAGGTGACAGAGTGAGACTCTGTCTCAAAAAAAAAAGAGCAACTACTTTTTTCACTCTGAAGTGATTCCTGTCATCTATGTGTTTTATTGCATTGTATGAGAAGAGCACAAACATTGCTGTTCCATGTTCTCCACTTTCATTTTCCACTAGAAATGAAAAGCAATTTTTAAGACTGAATCTGTTGCTATTTTAAAGGTTATCGTGAGAATCTGAGCTAAAGGAGTTAGCATCTTTATTTTTGTATCAAAGATAAAGGTTATTTTGAAATTCTTAGGATTTTTACACAATTCTGAAATCTGTTGCTTTTGTAAACAAATTGTTTGATCTTAAGGGATCCCCTCCCCCACCAATTCACTTAACAAAGTCAGTTGTGAGTCTACCAGACTTCGTTTTGAAAAACAAAAACAAAACACCTGATTAAACTCTTGAGCATGGCATAAGAATTTTTTTAAAGAATGCATTCAAAGATTCTTTTTCTTTCCTTCATTGTCATTAATGTGAGAAGAAAAGCCACCATCTTCTTGGAACAAACACCTTAACTTTAGAAATAAGAGCTAGCACACTTAGACAAACAGGAGAGCTGGGGTTTGAAGCCAGCTGTTGAAGAGCATCCCTGCTGTCTTAAGAAGCTTTTCCCCCATAGTGCCTATAGTTTCCAAAGAAACTTAACTTCCTAACTGTGTTAACTTAATTTTATTAGAACACTACAATTGAGTGAGAACATGAAGATGTCAATGGAAGAGAATGTTGTGATAATGGCCTCCTGCTGCTGCCTAAATGCTGAAATGAGGTTAAGCTGATTTTCAAGGCCAACTTCATGGAGTCACTCTGTTTAGTGACTTACTTGTATTTCACCAGTTACTGCTGGTGACTTACCCTTGTACAGTGTTCGCATAGCAGAGTGAAGGTTACTTATTACTCTCTTTCTCTCAAGTGCTTTAAAGAAGAAACCTCCCTCGTGTTTCAAGCAATCAGAAGCTAGTCTGACAAGATGTAGACCTTTTTTTTTCCCTTTTGCTTTGAAAAAAGTTACAATTTACTGATACAATGAAGTCCGATTCTATCCTGGAGGAAATAATCTCAATATTAATTCATGTCCAAATGACTGGGGTCAACTCTTTCAGCCACCCAGGTTATAGACTTGAGGCCGCTGGGTGGGAGGTGGCCCACAGAGGAGTAGCTCCAGGGCTTCCCAGGCTTAGAAACAGAGGTGAGCAAGGGTCTTGGTGTCTCCGGTGAGAGATGGGTCTGATGAGGCTCTGCCCTATGCTGGTCTCTCTTCTTCTTTATAAAATCCTCTTTGGTCAACTGACTCCTGGGTGTGGCAGTGGGATAAGACTGCACAGTTGCCGGTAGGTGAGTTTAAAGTCTTAATCTATGCATTCAGAGAAATATTTTTATATGCTTTGTGTAATTTATAACAAAAGATTTTTTTTTAGCTTTGTTAACTGTGAATTCACCCCTCCTCCTCCACTGCATATTTAAAGCATGTGTTCACACTGTGTGTAAACATTCACTAAAGAATTTTTTCTTTGTGCATTGCTGACTGTTCAAACATAACAAGTATTAATATTAAATATTAACTGAACAAGCCAACACTCCTCAATTTTGGCCTCGTAAACAGCACTATACTTATAATCACAGGGTGTTCAAATCGTTGGACAGTCCCAGGAACCAGATGCTCTGGAGAAAGAATAGAAGGGCCCGCTTTCCACCTGCGCCTCCTCCAGCCCGCTGCTGCTGCAGCGCTCATGGCCTGTCAGTGGCACCAGGAGACAGATATTTTGTGTGGCGTCTTTCCTCCCAGTTCACAGCAGTTGGCTTCATTTCCCTGGAGTACTTGAGCCAGCTCGATGGGGGCCATCCCCTATTAACCACATTTTTTGATTATCCTATTTACACAACTGAGCCTCTCCTTTGGGCTGTCAGCACCTGTCAGGGCCTCAGTGAGCTCATAGCAAACTCCCAAGACAGGAGAGGAAATACAGCCTTACACCTTCAGATCTTTAGCTGAGGATAATGCTGAATGAATCTGCTTCTCTGTTGGTTCAGGCCATCTAGCTCCTCACAAAGCAGACGTCATGCCAAATTGGCCTAATAAATCAGACAGCATAGCAGAGACCTTTTCTTAGCACCAAGGAGAGGCAGAATAATTTGGGCATTTGTGCTTTCATACTTGTTTTATCGCAAAGATGGAAGTCATCTTCCATATACTCATAAACATCCTGGGCAGAAATAGCCTGCCAAAAAAAATGTGATTAACCTTTAACAAATGGTCCTGCAGCACAGGCCAACCCAGGGCTTATAGAAAAACCTGATCAAAGGACCCATCTCTGTATCTACTGCAAACTGTTTAGGGTGGGAAACAACAATCACCCACAGCCACTCACGTCATACCAAGAGTAAAAGTACAGGGAATAGGAGTGAGACCAACGAGACCAGAACATTTAGTACAGCAGCATCCCCAACCTTTTTGGCACCAGGGACTGGTTTCATGGAAGACAATTTTTCCATGGACCTGGGGGTGAGGAGGATGGTTTTAGGATGGTTCAAGCACATTACATTTATTGTGCACTTTATTTCTATTATTACATTGTCACTTGCCACTCACTGATAGGGTTTTGATGTGAGTCTGCAAGCAATTGATTTATTATGGTCTCTGTGCAGTCAAACCTCTCTGCTATGTGTAGCCGCTCCCCAGTGCTAGCATCACCACCTCAGCTCCACCTCAGATCGCCAGGCATTAGATTCTCATAAGGAGGACAACCTAGGTCCCTTGCATGCGCAGTTTGCAATAGGGTTCACGCTCCTATGAGAATCTAATGCTGCTGCTGATCTGACAGGAGGCAGAGTTTATGCAAGTGATGGGGAGCGGCTGTAAATACAGATGAAGCTTCACTCACCCACCTGCCACTCACTTCCTGCTATGCGGCCTGGTTCCTGATAGGCCACAGACCAGTACCGGTCCATGGTCCGGGGGTTGGGGACCACAGTAGTAAGGTGCCAGGTGAGCCCTGACCCACAGAAAATCAACTTTGTATTGGCATGTTCAAGAAAGCAGACAATTCACCCTTTCCTATCTTGTTTTCCAGCCTGGGACTGTCAAGGCAGGGGCAGCTGCTGGGCTTCTCTGTGCTCACACATTCAGCTTCAGCTGGAATGAGGAAATTGAATGAGTCGGAGGCCTCACTGGCAATCAGAACTGTCTGGAACAGACTTCTAAAGGAGCTAGGAAATAATGCGCCACACGCTTCTCAGCCCCTAGAGAAACAGACTGGGCGGGATGAGGGATGACATGAACATGGAGGTGTTCACAGCAGCTTTTCCCCAGAGGCTTTGGGTCAGATTTCAGGGCTTTTATTTCTCACCTTTTTACGGTATCTGCATAGCAGAGCAGGAACTACTGGCAATTGCCCAGTGAATTTTGGCTGTGAAGACAATATTTTCAGCCAAAAGCTCTTAGGCCTGAAGTTCAGGTAACTGCAGCATCTTCCCCCTTCCTCCCAGCCTCCTACAAAGGCTCTAGTCCCCGAGCCTTGTGAACAGGCAGGAAAAGACCACACTGAGGTGTACATATTGTTGACCGCATAGTTTTATTTCATCAGTACTCCATTTTTAATGGATTCAGGCAGCACCCCAGAGTACAGGACTCACTTCCTAGGGATGGCCTGACCCAGCAGACTGTTCCAGGAAGAAAAAGCTTTTTATTTAAAAAAAAAAAAAATAGAAAATATGAGAAATCAGAGGGAGGAAAGAAGTCATTTCATGAAATGATTGTTTGAAAACAGTGCAATATAGAAATAACACTAGATTGGGAATCAGTTGATCAGGGACTAGTCTGGGCTCTGTCCCAAACTAGCTGTGACCTCAGGCCTTCATCTCTGGGTCTCACTTCCTTGTGTCAACCATTTGAGATGAGGTTATTCTGTGAGGCACTTTACAGGTGCAAAATCTAACCAGTGCTCCCACTGTTTACCATCAGTCCATTCTGTGGACCTATTTGGTGTCATTTCCCATCCTGATGAAACTAGGAAAGGCCAGGAGGAAATCCCAGAAATACATTTCAGGCAAGTCCAGCATCTTTGGCCATCCCGTAGAAGATGCCTCTAGCTGCAATAAGGTTAGTTGGAGAATCAAATTCAGCTACTTCCCCTTTGTCCAGGACCAGGACCCTAGCCAAAAAATAAAAGCAGTGGTCAGCCCAGACCCAGCCACATAGTCCAACCCTTCCCTTGTGGGTACTGCTCAGGCCCGAGGTGACATACCAACCCACCCACTTCAGGCAATCCACCCGACACAGCCGCTATACCGCATACACATGCTTGCAAGCCTGGTTATTTTAGCTATTCTGTTAGTTCTCCTGGCAAGTGGAGCAGTTTCTACGATCAAACACAAGGTCCTATTCATCTCTGCTAGTCAGGGCTCCGAAAACCTTCCCTAATGAGCCTTTCCCCTGGCCGGGGTCACAGGATTTCAGCAGGCTATGCACAGGGAGCCACGGGCCTGTATGCTGGGCCCTGGGCACGTCCATCTGCTTTGTGCCGGCTCACAAAGGCACACGGCAGGAAACTGGCTGCAGTAATCCTGACACTGGAATCTGGGACTTGGGCTGCAAATGTGGCTGCTGCTGCTGCTGGGAGGATCTCCCCCACCCCCATGCACACAGTCAGGCCTGGGCCTGGGCTTAGACTCCCCCACCAACCACACACACGGTGTGCCTGGCGCAAGGCCACAGGCTGGCTCCACTAGGTGGAGCGGAAAGGGCTCGAGGTGCTCCTCCATGGGAGGGGGCACTCTGATTCCCTACCCACTGGGCTCCCAGAAACTTGTCCTGGAAAGGAGCGTTTCTGTGAACGTCACTGCCTGGCCACTGCCCAAATTGGAGCCCAGGAGCCTCCCCCGTCCCCCAAATCAAAGTCTTCAGTGGCTTCTCATTGCTCTTAGGGTAAGGTCTGAGGGGCTTTCCCCTCGTCCCCAAAGTGCAGCATAGTGGAGCCTGTTCTCTTCCCTCATCTTGGTTCTACTGCCTCCCTCCTCTGCACTCCAGCCTCACGAACCCTCCTGCCTCAGGGCATGTGGTGCATCCTTTGCCTGAAATTCTCAGCTCCCTCGCTACCTCATTTCCTCACCTCCACCCACAGCTCGTACACATCGGGCCTGGCTGGTGCTCCCCTTCCTTAGGAGAGCGAGTGCCCTAGCTGCCCTGCGTGGAGAGGCTTCCCCTGGCCTGCACACACACCTCTGCTTCCTTCCTGCAGGCTCTAATTACATGTTCTGGAGCCTGATTATTTGATTCCTTTCTGCCTGCACCATTAGAATGAATGAATTCCCAACACCCAAGGTCGATCTGAGCCTCCCACCCTAGGGCTGCTGGTGAATGAAGCATTTCTGGTTAGGCCTGGGGACAGATCCTCTCAGACCCTCCTTCTGACCCAGGGCCCACCCTCCCTTCCTCCTCCCCATGGGATCCTGAATGGGAGTGGTGGTTGGGGGTAGGGTAGGGATGGGACAGAGGGCAGCATCAGGCATTCTCAGTCTGGCCCCCAGGACCCCGCAGGCCACAAGGGTGGAGAGACAAAGTCTGACCCAATGTCCTGCCGGTGGTGCCCTGCCCACCTCCCCTACCCTACCTGTAACGTGCGTGTGTTGAGTGGATGAGGGCCTCTTGATGTATTCCCACCATATTCCTTCAGCAGAGGCCTGTGTGAGCCTCCTGCCTCCTCCCCTCTCAGTTCCCCCCATCAAGTCCCTAAAGAGCCCAGCCTGCCAGGACTCTGACTCACTCAGCCCATGCCTTTGACCTCCATCACCACACCTTGACAACTGACACAATGAGAGAGTTGGTCCCAGTTTTTTCTTTGGCTGAGTGGCCTGCCTTTCCAAGGAAGCCACAAGATGCTGAGGGCAAGGACCCTCCCCTAATCCTTTGAGGGACTAGTGCTAGGGAGAATTACAGGAGGGGACCACAGGGCCTGGGGAGGACGCTGAGGTTCCCCAGGATCACCTGCAGTTTAAATACATTTCACTGACTCCTCATAACAATCCTCAGAGACATTATCATTTCCATTTGAAAGGCGTTGTAAATTGCCCAAGGTCACACAGCTGCCTGGGACTCAGCCCTCTGACTCGGACACAGAGCTCTCACCAGGAGGCATCACCTCCTCACAGGCTGTCAGGGTCCCAGGCAGGGACCCAGGCATCACAGGCAAGCACTCTGTCCACAGGTGCTCTGGAAGTGACGGGACTGGTGTGAGGGATCTGGTTCCCCTCGCCTCATGCCATCCACAGGATGGAGGTGAACTGTGCACAATTCAAAATGCTTGAGGATCCCCGCTGTGTCCCTTCCCCACGTGTCTTAGAAAATGTCACTGTGCACCCCACCCCTGCACCCAGGTAACTGCATTCTCGTCCGACCCTTACCTGTATCTTGTTGGGAAACTCTGTTCTGCTCCCCATGCCCTAGGAGCATTCAATGCCCAGGTAACCCTAATCTGCCTGGCTCCTTCCTGATGCCCCAGGTTCCACCAGGTCCCCGCTTGCTTAGGTTTCCGTGTCCCACCTGGTGTAGTCCATGATAGTGTTAAGCCGGTGTGCGATGGTCAGGACTGTGCAGGTATCAAACTGGGTGCGGATGGTAGCCTGGATGAGGTCATCAGTTTCAAGGTCAATGGCGGCCGTGGCCTCATCTAAAACCAGGACACGGCTCTTGCGGAGCAGGGCTCGGGCCAGGCACACGAGCTGCCTCTGGCCCACACTGCGAATGGGGAAGGCAGGCATTACCAAGTGGTGCCTCCAGCCTGCCTCCAGGCCTGGCTCCCAGACCTGTTTCTGTCTCTATTTCTCAGTGGCCAGGACTGGCTTTCTGTCTTCTCCCATTTCTGCCACATCCCAGTCCTCGTGGAACAGAGTAGAGGTCTGGACATCAAGGGATAACAAGGGACCTTGAGGACAGAGCCAGGGCTAAAAAGCATTGTGAAATCCCTGGTTTGTTCTCAGCACCCCCAGCCTCCTCTTTCTATGCTTTCTTCCCTATCCTCACTTCTCATCTAGTGCCGTGATGTTTCTCTGCTTCGCTCTATCAGTCATTTACACCTTAGTAAGAATATGCTTGCATTTCTTTTCCTGGATATTTGCATATAAGCCACACTATGCCATCTTACTGAGCCTAATGTTACACAATTGAGGCAGTCATCTCCCACACCACAGGGAATACAGGCCAGGGCTCTGTTTGGGGACAGGAAGGGGCAAAGCAGGGGAGGACCTAAGGACTGCCTATATCTGGTCACTGGGGAGCTGAAGGAGGGGCCAGATGCATACCTTCAACCTCCTTCCTTGGAAGCAGAGCCAGTGGTCAAAGCGAGGCTGTGTTCCCAACCACAGAGGCCACAGCAGCCCCCACATCCAAGGACAAATACCTCAGCCCTTCCCAAAGGGGTGAGTCACCACAGCCGGAGTAAAGGCCAGACTCTCTCCCTGGCCCATTCCTGCAACTAATGAAGGTTTTGGCAGCAGAATGAGCCGCCCGATAGAACTCAGGGCTGATTTATGGTGGGACTGGCACAGGACACAGTTTATACTTAAAGTGGCTATAAGGAGGAGGGAGGAGGGGAGCAGATTTCTGCCTCTGATCATGTGTGTATGTGTGTGTGTGTGTATGCGTGCATGTTGGGGGAAGTGCTGACAGCAAGCAGGATAGGAGAATGGACCAAGACACAGCCATGGGGCATGGAGCCCAGATAGCCCATGCCTGTCTGCCAGCCGCCCCCAAGGTGGTTCTGTAGGTGAACTCAGATAAGATGCTCACTGAGTCCTAAGGGCTATCTGGGTGGCAGGGGAGTCCCACGGGTCATCTGGATGAGGAAGTACAGCAAGGAAAGTTTTGGGACAAAAGTCCCCCCTTCCCTGAGTCCCCGCCCTGCCCCTCACTAGCTAAGCAGCTTTGAGCAAATAATTTCATAGCGTGGAAGCCTCACTTCCGCCCACAGGACTGTGGTAAAGATTAAATGAGATACTGGAGGCCAAAGTGCTTTGAACACTGACGTGCCAGGCAAACATAAAGTGTTTTGGTTTTGTTTTCAAGGTCTGGAGAGTGGCCATGAATATGCACCGAATATAAAAATGAAAATAAGGAGGAGGAAGAGGAAGGAGAGGGGGAGGGAGGGGAAGGGGAAATGGAGGGGGGAGGGGAGGAGGAAGGGAATAGCTGATGTTTCATAGGAGTGTATCCAAGCTAAGTGCTTTTCATTTCATCACGCTGGCCCTAAAACTGCTCTGCCCAAAGGGTAGCCACTGGCCCCATGTGGCTAGTCCCAATCGAGATGTGCCGTGAATGTAAAATATACACTGCATTTCAAACTTG
Source organism: Lepilemur ruficaudatus (assembly GCA_963574885.1). Lineage (NCBI taxonomy): Eukaryota > Metazoa > Chordata > Mammalia > Primates > Lepilemuridae > Lepilemur > Lepilemur ruficaudatus. The sequence continues at coordinate 607 of CAUYRT010080470.1, read as the reverse complement.
TATGAAGAAATGCAAATAATGTATGAAATAAATTTTAATAGTACATTTTACTTAGCCCAATATACCTAAAATTATTTCTTTATCCTTTTTTTTTTTCTTTGAGACAGAGTCTTGCTCTGTCGCCCAGGCTACTATACAGTGGCATCATCATAGCTCACTGTAACCTCAAACTCCTGGGCTCAAGTGATCCTCCTGCCTCAGCCTCCCAAGTAGCTGGGACTACAGGGGCCATGACCACACCTGGCCCTCTCTTTGCTTTTTAAAAAAATGGTTAATTACACACATGTGACTTGCATTATATTCTTCTTGGGCAGCGTGATGTGAAGAGGTATGGGCTGTTACTATCCCCATTTTGGAGTGAAAGCAAACGAAGCACAGAGATGTTAAGCAACTTGTCCCAGCCACACAGCTAACACAGGTACGGGTATGTTAAGCCTTTGGATTCAGTAAGAGGTGACTCCTGGCACTTTCTGATGCTCAGTGGCTGGGCATATAGAGTCTGGGGCTGTAAGAAAGCTCTGGAAGAGAGAAGGCTTCCTCCACGGCAGGGCTCGGGCCCTCCCCAGCCCAAGCCCAGCATTGACAACCTCACACAATATGCCTGAAG